>JAKELG010000231.1:0-60170 GCA_021527035.1 Lactarius vividus | reverse complement strand
CACGCATAATAACTGGCCCAGCGAGACCACTAAAGAATCTCCGTTCCAGCTTCTTATGGGATACAATCCTCGTGCTGATTGGACCGATAGGCCATCCCCGATACCCCAAGTGGCGTTAAGGGTCAAACAGTTCAAGGAACTCCGCCAGCGCGCGCAGTCACTGATGATCAAAGCACAGCAGGGGTGGATCAAGGCCAAAGATACGCCCAAATTCCAAATCGGAGATCAAGTGTGGCTCGAAGGACGCCACCTACGTACGCACCAGCCAACGGCCAAACTCGCGGCGCGACGCCACGGACCCTTTAAGGTCGCTCAGGTGATGTCCGCAGTTAACTATCGATTAGAACTTCCCACGCAGTGGCAGATACACCCAGTGTTCCATGTGGACCTTGTTACGTTCGGTCTTGGACTGCTCGGACCGGTTGTGAACACTGACGCATTCGTAATGACTCGATGTGTCGGGAGTAATACGTCATGGACTTCGGATCTTACTGCCTCGTGTCTCGGCTGACTGATGACCTCTATTGTTGTACGTGTGACTGATTACGACTGCTGACTGATGACTCTATGGTTGTACGTGTTTCGGATTACGAGTACGACTGCGGATTCTATTATTAGGATACGCTACTTACGCTACTGGCTACCTACGAGTTCGAGCGGAGCTAGAACTGGCTCCCTTACTTGTATTTAAGTTCATAGTAGTACGGACCAGGATCCCCATCTTGGTCTTCTTCGAATACCATCTTCTAAACTCGTCTTCTGTGCTAAGGGGTCCGCAGTCGCCCTTAAGTGAACTAGCTCCGGCATATCCCTTAGAGACCAAGAGGGATCCCCGTGACACTATCTCCATCTTCCACCGTGAATGGTAGATTCGCCAGTAGTACCTTATCCGCCCGGGACTACGTGCCATCTCGTCTTCGAATATCTCAACGCTAGGACCGCCCGCCCGACTCATTGCTATTACGTTGTCGACAACCTTCAGTGGGAGTACGTCCACACCGTCCCAAGCCCACCAGCAGGAGTCCCCGTAGAAGAAACCCTCTATACGTATAGAGACTCCTCCGGCACGTATCAACCTCATCCCGCAGTCTTCCCGCTAGCAGATACACGCAGATTCCACCCCCGAGGGAACCCACGTTACAATAGCGCCTAAGTCAGGCAAACGTCCGTGGTAGATGTTACATTAAGACCAAGATCCTTCAACGTGGCTTCCGCAGTAACAACCCGAGACCTTTGGATTCCATTCCGATCCTATCACATCGACAGAAGAGGGGAACGCAACGTCCCCAAACAGTACCTCAAAGAGGCCTTTTGGCAAACAGAACAAGGAGACCCAGGCTACGTAGTCCTTTACACTTACAAGGACGGCAAAACCGGACTTATCCCGGTAGAATTCAACTTCGAACACACCTGTTGGACAGAACTCAAGTGGGACGCACTCCACTACAAACTACAAGTCGTCCGACCAGCCGGATCAAGCCTCAAGCTCGACATTCTACAGAGCGAAGTCACCACTAGAGATCAGTGGGGCCCCATCGACGGACAAGAAGAAGAACCAGTCCGTTCCCCTACTCCCAAGACACCCGCACCATCCCCTTCATTGGGCAGCAACCCGGAAGAAATCCGCATCTTGGAAGCGCAAGCCGAGGAAGAAGAAGCGCAACTGGGATTACTAGCTGAGTCCATACCCACAGACATGACCACTACCATTACCGAACAACCCACTACATTTCAGGAACCCGCGCGCATAAGCCGCGGAGAAGGACCACCGCCCGGAGGACACGGGGGTGGAGGAGGCGGAGACGACGGAGGAGGAGATCCGGGAGGACCCCTGTTCACAGGACCAAATGTCTCCAGCGGAACCAAACCCGAGAAATTTATGGGTAAAGAACCGCTCGTATTCACCGGAGATCGCACCAAAGTCCAGCAGTTCCTTACCCAATGGGAACTATTCGTGGAGACCAACTACGACAACCCCGCATTCACTCTCCCCTATCGCAAAGCATTAATCTTCCTCACCTACATTCAAGGAGAACACGTCAACGAATGGGTCTTATCCACTACCAAATGGGTCAAGGCGTATAAAGCCAAACACGGCCCCTACGACAAGTGGATCTGGGAAGCCATCGAACTCGGCTTCCGTAACACATTCGCAGACACTCTCGAAAAAGAGCGAGCCCAGCAAGAACTCCAGAAGGGATTCCGAATGGAAGGACAAGATATAGACTCATACGTCGCCAAATTTGAGAAAGCGGTCAGGGAAGCTGGATATCGCTTCGACGACTCCCTCGTCTTAGACAAGTTCACAAGTGGGCTCCCGGTCGAACTTTACAAGAACGCCTACAACTTCCACAGCCCGAACACATACGCACAATGGAAAGTAGCAGCGCTAGAACAACAGCGCAAGTGGATGCACCTGCAAACGCGTTTGGGGGGACGTAAACCCCCGGGACCTGGTAAGCCAGGCAATACCTCTCTTAGGACATTCAACGCTCCAAATCGTCCCCAGCAACCCCGTCAGGGATGGCAGGCGTTCAGAAACCACCCAGACGCCATGGACACCACGCCTGGGAGAGTCCGCGCTTGCCTAGCGGGATCAGAAGAAATCGATTACGCCAAACCCCCTTACACCCAACAAGGGGGACGACCCAATCAGGGGGTCATCGATAAGAAGAACCTCCTCTGCTACAACTGCGGCAAGGCAGGGCATTTCCAAAAAGACTGTCGCCAACCCCGTCGCCCGCGCACTAACGCGAACTGGCAACCCCGCCAGGGACGTGGGGCCTTTATCGAAGAAATCCAAAGCGTGGCGGAAGAACCCCTTATCCAATTTGAAGATGACAGCGGCAGTAGCCGAGGCGCCCGCGCCACCACTGATACACCGCAAGAACGGGCGAGCAGCTGGATAAACGGAGTTCAAAACCTTGATGACGAAGCCAGGGACTTGGTAGTCAGGGACTTATTGGGGCGAGAGGATTTTCAAAGCGCCTGAACCCGACGGCCTGGGTGAGGGCATTACGGTGTAACTCTGTGTTCATAACGCGCTATCAATCTATGCATGTTCCAGTTTCATTACGCGCAAGTTACGCCATGGCCGACAAAAGAGCACTAGTGGACTCCGGAGCCACAAACAACTTCATACATCCGGATTTCGTCAAACGAATGAGGTTAGGCTCCAGGGAGTTAGACCGTCATCGAAAGATCTGGAACATCGACGGCACGCACAACAAAGGGGGCAAGATCACCCATTACGTGGATCTAGAAGTACAAACCAAGGGAATCGTCAAAGAAATGAGATTCCTAGTCACCGACATAGGAGGAGAGGACATCATCCTAGGATACCCCTGGCTAGCAACCTTCCAACCTGACATCCAGTGGGCCACTGCCACCCTAAACGAAGCTGAGTACCCTGTAGTCCTGCGAACGACAAACCCCTCAAAGCCACGAATAGATCCGGTCATCGCCAGACTCGTACTCGAGAAACTGCTACTACCAAACAAGCAGAAGATCGAGGAACAGCTCAAAAAGGAATGCGACCTCGAAGACACTCGCCTTCGCGCAACAATGTCAACGGAAATGGCGATCGAAGCCAAGCAATATACGGAAGCAAAAACGGTACCGGAAGAATATCAAAGGCACGTCAAAATCTTTAGCGAGGAAGAATCGAATCGATTCCCACTATCGAAACCATGGGATCACGCAATCGACTTCAAGCCGAACGCCCCGGACACTATCGACTGCAAGGTTTATCCCATGAGCCAAGCAGAAGACGTAGCGCTCAAAGAATGGATTGACGAACAATTGGCCAAAGGATACATCAGACCATCGAAATCCCCGTACACATCATCATTCTTCTTCATCAAAAAGAAGGACGGAAAACTACGCCCCGTACAGGACTACCGGAATATCAACAACTGGACCATACGCAACCAATACCCTCTCCCACTCATCCCAGAACTCATCGCCGATCTAAGCGGAGCTTTCATATTCACCAAATTGGACATCCGTTGGGGATACAACAACGTAAGGATCAAAGAAGGGGACCAGGAAAAGGCCGCGTTCAAGACGAAATACGGACTCTTCGAACCAACGGTAATGTTCTTTGGACTGACTAATTCCCCGGCGACCTTCCAAACCATGATGAACGAAATCTGCAAAGACCTTATCGCGTATCATGAAACAAAGGGGACGACCATTAGGGTATACATGGACGACATAGGCATAGCAACTCGATCAACGGAAGCAGGCACATATCGACGCGGTACACGACATACTAGACCTCTTGGAAGAAAACGACCTATTCCTCAAACCGGAAAAGTGCATCTTCCACGCCCCTAGCATTGATTACCTGGGGGTAATCATTGAAAAGGGGGTGACACGCATGGACCCCTGTCAAAATTTCCGGCATCAAGGACTGGCCAACCCCCAAAAACGTCAAACAGGTGCGATCATTCCTAGGCTTCTGCAACTTTCTACCGCGCTTTCATTCGAAATTTTGCCACACACGCACGACCCCTCAACAAACTCACACGCAAAGACACCGAATGGACATGGAACACCGCGGAACAAGAAGCGTTCGACAAAATCAAGAAACTTGTCACGGAAGAACCGGTACTAGGCACACGCTGAACTCAAAGATCAATTCGAACTGGAAGTAGACGCCTCAGGATTCGCAGTAGGAGCAGTGCTACTCCAACGAAAAGAAGACGGCAAAAGACACCCCTATAGCCTACTACTCCAACACCCTCAGCGCAGCAGAAAGAAACTACGACATCTACGACCTGGAATTGCTAGCAATCGTCAAAGCACTAAGGAACTGGCGACATTACCTAGCAGGATCTCCGCACAAGATCAAAGTCTTCTCAGATCACATGAACCTCCAATATTGGCGCTCCCCGCAAAAGATAAGCCGCCGAGTAGCCCGGGAAGTACTAGAACTCTCTGAATATGACATCGAGATTCACCATATCAAAGGGACGGCAAATGGAAGAGCCGACGCCCTATCTAGACGCCCAGACTACGACCAGGGAGAAGGCGACAACGACCAGGTGACTGTGCTACCAGATGAAATCTTCGTCAGGGCCGCAGCAATAGACACCACGGAAGACCCCTCTCCGCATCAACGCCACCATCTCGGTACAAGAAATGGAGAAGACAAACCCGGTATACGCCCAGGACGAAGACAAACTCCGACCCTGGACAGACCCACACGGACTGAAGAAGATCGAAGGAACCTGGTACAAAGACGGACGCCGAGTAGTCACGGGAGGACTCCTAGAAAAGAGGGAACTCATCAAGAACCACCACGACCCTCCGGTATACGGACACCCGGGAATCAGCCGAACGATCAAACTCGTGGAAAGATACTACTGGTGGCCAGGGCCTTAGGAACGAAGTCATGGAATATGTCAAAGGCTGCGCCGACTGCCAGCGCATCAAGGTCAACACCAGGGCCATCAAAGCACCACTGCGCCCAATCTTCCCAAAACCCGAAGCTATGCCATTTGAAACTATCGCCCTTGACTTCATCACTAAACTTCCAGAAGCACAGGGCTGCGACACGATCCTCACGATAACGGATCACGACTGCACGAAAATGTCCCTCTTTATCCCCTGTCAAGAAGAAATCTCGGCCGAAGGCACAGCCTGCACTGTATGTCAAACATGTGTTTCCCCGATTCGGACTCCCGGGCAAAATCATCAGCGACCGAGACCCCCGATTTGCCTCCAAATTCACACGGGAACTATGCAAGATACTTGGCATCGAACAGAACATCTCCACGGCCTACCATCCGAGGACGGACGGACAGTCAGAACGCACGAATCAATGGCTGGAGCAGTACCTGCGATTCTGGGTCAACGAACGACAAGACGACTGGATCCATTATCTTCCCATGGCTGAGTTCACGCATAATAACTGGCCCAGCGAGACCACTAAAGAATCTCCGTTCCAGCTCCTTATGGGATACAATCCTCGTGCTGATTGGACCGATAGGCCATCCCCGATACCCCAAGTGGCGTTAAGGGTCAAACAGTTCAAGGAACTCCGCCAGCGCGCGCAGTCACTGATGATCAAAGCGCAGCAGGGGTGGATCAAGGCCAAAGATACGCCCAAATTCCAAATCGGAGACCAAGTGTGGCTTGAAGGACGCCACCTACGTACGCACCAGCCAACGGCAAAACTCGCGGCGCGACGCCACGGCCCCTTTAAGGTCGCTCAGGTGATGTCCGCAGTCAACTATCGATTAGAACTTCCCACGCAGTGGCAGATACACCCAGTGTTCCATGTGGACCTCTTGACGCCTTATCGCGAAACACTCACGCACGGGCCCAATTATCAGCGCCCACCACCAGACTTGGTTAGCGGCGAAGAAGAATACGAGGTCGAAAAGATTCTGGACTCGCGGCGCTTCGGCAGAAGTCGCAAGCTCCAATACCTAGTCAAGTGGAAGGGATACCCCGACTCGGACAACCAATGGGTCGATAAGGATGACGTCTTCGCCGATGATGCGATAAGGGAGTTCAAAAATTCCAACCCCGCTAGAGAAGTGCATATAAGCGCAGGGAAACTCCAAGAGACGTCCCCATCTCCCTCTTCCAATAACCCATCTACTCATGCGCTCCTCCTCCCCAGTCAACTTCCGCTATGTCGTCAACACCGAACTTTCGGCACCTTACAGAGTACAGTCCACGCCATCGTCACCCCTGTCGACTGCCCTCGCCCTTCACCAACGAGGAAGTCGTCCTCCTTCCCCCGGGCCATCCCCAATTCCTTCGCCGACCCCCACTGTTTATTCCAAGACCAATCAGCCCAGCCGACTTGCCTCCCAGTACGTCCCCACCAGAGCGCCCACCCCCTCGGGCGACGAACAACAAGGCTATGTGCCCAGTCGACCAGTCTCCCCGCCAGGCCCCGACGAGGGCGGGGACCCGTACGACCCGGCGGAGCGCCTCGAGGCGCATCAGTATTTACGTTACGCCACCCATCTCACCACGACACACTCGGAAACCCCCCCGCTTTGCGGACCCACCGGGGAAGCTATCACACTACCGACGCCGCATCCATCCGCGATTCGCGGCGATCCAGAAGAGGAATCTGTGCAGGAGACCGAGAGTCGTGCGGAGACCCCCCCTCCCAGGGGGTACGAGTACAACAGGGGAGTCCATTACATTCCCTTCCAGATTCGAGACGCTCAGGAACGTCTTTGGCCGGCCCGGTATACTCAGCTCATCCTCACCGCCGACCCCTTCGTCCTGGCCTTCCGGGCCAACTGCAATCAGCAGTACGGGAAGCCTGTCCACGCTGTCCCCTACTACGACGAACAGTCCTCTACCCCCACTTACACCGACGACGACCTCACGTTCCTGCTCTCCGATGCAGGACTAGTCGACTCGGTCGACCAGGCGCTCCTTCACATGAAGGATGCAACCCTCATGGCGGAGGTCCACCGCTACCGATGCATGACGCTCGGATGGCGAGGACAACAACATCGGGTGGCAGCGGAGCAGATGAAGCTGGAGCGTATCGAGATCGAGCGCAACAGGTGTGTCGCCCGACTCCAGCGAGCCCATGCGGTGGACCGCATAGAGAACGAGCGGGCCTCACTTCATCGAGGGCCCAAGGCGGATCAGGATGCGGAGGAAATTGCTCGCATCCGGGCGTTACGCGAGGTAGGCACCAACCCGCTCGCCGTCATGCGTGGTCAAGCTGGGGCTTGACGCTGAAAAGGGGGTGATGTTACGTTCTGTCTCGGACTGCTCGGCCCGGTTGTGAACACTGACGCATTCGTAATGACTCGATGTGTCGGGAGTAATACGTCATGGACTTCGGATCTTACTGCCTCGTGTTTCGGCTGACTGATGACCTCTATTGTTGTACGTGTGACTGATTACGATTGCTGACTGATGACTCTATGGTTGTACGTGTTTCGGATTACGAGTACGACTGCGGATTCTATTATTAGGATACGCTACTTACGCTACTGGCTACCTACGAGTTCAAGCGGAGCTAGAACTGGCTCCCTTACTTGTATTTAAGTCCATAGTAGTACGGATCAGGATCCCCATCTTGGTCTTCTTCGAATACCACTTTCTAACTCGTCCTCTGTGCTAAGGGCCCGCAGTCGCCCTTAAGTGAACTAGCTCCGGCATATCCCTTAGAGACCAAGAGGGATCCCTGTGACACTATCTCCATCTTCCGTCGTGAATGGTAGATTCGCCAGTAGTGCCTTATCCGCCCGGAACTACGTGCCATCTCGTCTTCGAATATCTCAACGCTAGAACCGCCCGTCCGACTCACTGCTATTACATCGTCGACAACCTCCAGTGGGAATACGTCCACACCGTCCCAAGCCCACCAGCAGGAGTCCCTGTAGAAGAAACCCTCTATACGTATAGAGATTCCACCGGCACGTATCAACCTCATCCCGCAGTCTTCCCGCTAGCGGATACACGCAGATTCCACCCCCGAGGGAACCCACGTTACAATAGCGCCTAAGTCAGGCAAACATCCGTGGTAGACGTTACATATTGGCCTCACCCCGCAGTCTTCCCCGAGCACTTGGACAACCACAGATATCATCCCCGAGGGAACCCACGTTACAACAGCGTCTAAGTCAGACGGACGTCCGTGGTAGACGTTACAGCGGGTCTGACGACTTGTAGTTTGCCTTGGAGTTCGTCCCACCTGATTTCCGTCCAACACGTGTGGTCGAAGTTGAATTCTACCGGGATGAGTCCGGTTTTGCCGTCCTTGTAAGTGTAGAGAACTACATAGCCTGGGTCTCCTTGCTCTGTCTGCCAAAATGCTCCTTTGAGGTATTGTTTAGGGACGTTGCGTTCCCCTCTTCTGTCGATATGATATGGTCGAAATGGGATCCAATGATCGCGGGTTGTTACTGCGGAAGCCACGTTGAAGGATCTTGGTCTTAATGTAACGTCTACCACGGACGTCCGTCTGACTTAGACGCTGTTGTAACGTGGGTTCCCTCGGGGATGATATCTGTGGTTGTCCAAGTGCTCGGGGAAGACTGCGGGGTGAGGCCAATACATGCCTGTAGAGTCCCGATACGTGTATAACGTCTCTTCTACGGGGACGTTCGGGGGTGGACTTGGGACTTTGCGGATATACTCCCACTTGAGGTTGTCGACGATGTAATAGCAGTGGGTTGGCCGGGCGGTGCGGGAGTTGAGATATTCGAAGACTAGATGACACGTGGTACCGGGTGGATAAGTCACAGTCGGCTGATCTACCATTCACGGATGAAGATGGAGATGGAGTCACGGGGATCCCTCTTGGTCTCGAAGGGATATGCCGGAGCTAGCTCACTTAAGGGCGTTGCGAGCCCTTAGCACAGAAGACGAGTAGAAGTGGTGGTATTCGAAGAAGACCAAGATGGAGATCCTGGTCTGTACTACTGTGAGCTTAAATACAAGTAAGGGAGCCAGTTCTAGCTCCGCTCGAACTCGTAAGTAACCAATAGCGTAAGTAGCATATTCTAATAATAGAATGCGCAGTCGTCGTCGTAATCCGAAACACGTACAACAATAGCGAGTATCAGTCATCCAAACACGAGGCAGCAAGATCCGAAGTCCATGACGTATTACTACTAACGTGCCGAGTCATCACGAACACGTCAGAGTCCACAGCCAGTCCGGGCAGTCCGGGATGAAACGTAACAATTTGAGCCACTAAGTGCACACCAGTCACTTATCAACAAGATGAGCCCAAGGCCAAGCATGGTATGCATAGACAGTATCACCACTCAGACCTCCAGCAGAATGAATCTGCCACCCATTTGGTTACCATTAACTAGAAGGCCATGTGTTTGTTGATAAGTGACCTGTGTGCACTTAGCAGCTCTATGGACACGCAGATAATGGACTGCTCTAGATTAGATATACAGGACTCATATAGATTAGATGTATGATCATCACAATCTCAGACCTTTACTTTATCTATGACATCACTGTACAATGACATCACATGGACCACTCTGGACTTGTTATTGTACTACACTTTTTGTCACGGACGTGTTCATTTTCACCTTTTGTGGATCACGTGACTTGCCATCACGTTCTCCAGTTAGTCACGTGAAATATCGTGCACTTTTGATCACGTGACCATGGGAAAGCATACCCATACATGGGATACCCCTTTATGGTCACACTCTATATACGGACAGACTCTGTTGATTGGTAGACAAGGATAGAACCTTCTAGTACACTCTAGATTACGCTTAGTAGGCATGTATTACGCGCTGTATTAGGTTTTACTCAGCGACACGTCATACGTAGTCAGCCTTGATGACAGTGCATCAGTCAGCACTAAAGATAAGGCTATTAATAGACACAACGCGTCAGCTCTTTAGTCATAGTCGATTACTTTACACTTAGTAACAGTGTTCAAGCTCCGACTTAATCTCAGCTGCAGTAGATACTTAAGCTTGCCTGTAGCATCCTGAGTGGAACCAACTTGTCCTCTTGGTTCTCCACTCAGGTGCGCATTCTCCTGTACTTCCTTACTTTCTCCAATCTAACTTGTCCTCTTGGTTCTCCACTCAGCCTGCCGTCGTGTGACACCTTGTCTTAGACCTTGTATAAAGGTCTTACGCTGACATACGCTCCACGCCGTCTGTAGGTTTTAGCGCGTGATTTATCTCTGCGCCGACGTTGAGTCTTTGCCCTTGACAGTTCACTTCAACTCCACTTGACTTGGCGTAGCTGATAGTCATACCGCTACACTTTTGGACTATCCTTTTTGTTATATCTTTATTGTGATGTCACTATGATATCATCTTTGTTCTGGATTCTCTATTGTACTTATTGTCTAAGTACTTCCCTTTGTTCTGACCCACTCACTGTTCCGGGTCTTATTGTATTCTGTCTATTGTATAACGCCCTTATTGTACAAGTGCGTCATTGTCTCTAGACTGTATAAGTAGTGTACCATGTACGCCCTGATAGCCCCAGTTCTCACTCTGTGCTATCAGGTATGTTTCCTACTGTTGTAATACCACCCAGTTCTCACTCTGTGCTATCAGACATCTCTAAGCTTACCTTGCATGTTACGTTTCGTCTTGGACTGCCCAGCCTGGTTGTGGACTCTGACATATTCGCGATGACTTGGTACGTCAGGAGTAATGTGTCATGGACTTCAGATCTTGTTGCCTTGTGTTCCGGCTGACTGATGATTCCTATTGTTGTACGCGATGTGTCTTATGTGGTTACCTCCGAGTCCTATTGTTGTACGATATTGGTATTACGTTGTGGATGACTGATTCCTAGGATCCCTGTCCTAGGATTTACGCTACTTATGCTATTGGCTACGTACAAGTTCGAGTGGAGCCAGAACTGGTTCCCTTACGTGTATTTAAGCTTGTAGTATCACAGACCGGGATCCCCATCTTGGTCTTCTTCAAATACCACTTCTTAACTCGTCTACTGTGCTAAGGGTCTCGTCGACTCTTAAGTGAACTAGCTCCGGCATATCCCTTAGACCAAGAAGGGATCCCTGTGACCTTCAATCTCCAGTTCCCTCGTGAATGGTGGATACGCCAACCGTCTCTTACCCGCCCGGTACCACGTGTCACCTCGTCTTTGAATACCTCAACTCCCACACCGCAAGGCCCTACAAAAGCTACTACATTGTCGACCATCCAAGTTGGAGGTATATCCGTAAAGTCCCCGCCGTTCCACCAAACGTCCTGCTCAACCTCCCTCTCTACACTTACCGAGACCATCTCAGAGCGTATCAACACCATCCCGCGGTATTTCCTGACTCCCCCAACAACCACCGTTTCCGACCAGAAGGGAACCCACGTTATACCAACACCTAAGTCAGGCCAACGTCCGTGGTAGACGTTACATTGCAAGATCTCTGCTTCCCTGTGCCTCACATATCTCGCTACAGTACTTCTTGATTCACTGTGAGTATGTGTCTCCACCTATGCTGTTCATCAGCGTGCTTCAAGGCAGTCTCAGCCAATAAGCTATCAAGTCCACTGTTGGTGTAATATGAATACGCTCTTCTCTAACAAGTCAAACATAAAGTTGCTTGGCAATAGTAGTAACTAGCCCAATCCGTACAACTACACTCCGAACGCTATAAAAACATATTGATCTAGTGGTTCTATCTCCTAGGAGTCCATACAACTTGCCCAGCTATGTCCGTGGACGAAATTAGAAAGATCTAAGCGGGTCTCGTATTTTCCAGCGACCCAGATATTGCGGGGCCGATGAAGATTTGCCCTATGCGCTTCTGGAATCCACATTAAAAGTTCGCCCCTGTCGCCACGGATCCATCCGTCGCCGTCTATCACAGACTGGTCCGTAAAGTCGACCTGTGTGAGAGTTATCAGGCTTTCTGTCGTAAAGTCCAAGACATGAATTGACTTATCTCCCGATGAGATGTTCCGCTGGCCATCTGACAAGAGTCCCACAGACAAAACCGAATCCGTGTGCCCAGAAAATGGGCCTGCCTCGGTGACTCCCGTCGTGGTGTTCCACACACGAAGTGTTTCATTGTAAGAGCCTGAGACGATCCGGTGGCCATCTGGCGAGAATCCCACAGACCTGACCCAATCCGTGTGCCCAGAAAATGGGCCTGCCTCGGTGACTCCCGTCGTGGCGTTCCACACACGAATTGTGAGATCGTGCGAGCCTGAGACAATCCGGTGGCCATCTGGCGAGAATCCTACAGACGTGACCGAATGCGTGTGCCCAGAAAATGGGCCTGCCTCGGTGACTCCCGTCGTGGCGTTCCACACACGAATTGTGAGATCGTGCGAGCCTGAGACGATCCGGTGGCCATCTGGCGAGAATCCCACAGACGTGACCGAATCCGTGTGCCCAGAAAATGGGCCTGCCTCGGTGACTCCCGTCGTGGCGTTCCACACATGAATTGTTCCATCGTCCGAGCCTGAGACGATCCGGTGGCCATCTGGCGAGAATCCCACAGACGTGACCCAATCCGTGTGCCCAGAAAATGGGCCTGCCTCGGTGACTCCCGTCGTGGTGTTCCACACACGAATTGTTCCATCGTCCGAGCCTGAGACGATCCGGTGGCCATCTGGCGAGAATCCCACAGACGTGACCCAATCCGTGTGCCCAGAAAATGGGCCTGCCTCGGTGACTCCCGTCGTGGCGTTCCACACACGAATTGTGAGATCGTGCGAGCCTGAGACGATCCAGTGGCCATCTGGTGAGAATCCCACAGACGTGACCGAATGCGTGTGCCCAGAAAAAGTTGCGTATTTTTCGCAGACTTCCCATGCGCCGGTCCGCTTTCCCGTCAAACACGAATTAAGTCTCCGCTTCAACACTTCGTTTTCTTTCGAAGTAAAGTCAAATAGTTAGCTAATAAATGTGATTACATGAACGCTTTTTTGGTTCAAGTCAGGTGATTGAGTAAAGCACAAAAAAGGAATTACATTAACTAATCAAAACAAGTACACGTTTTTTTACACAAGTCGGTATTCTAGTGTGTAATCAGTATTCTAGTGTGTGTAATCTACTGTGTGCTGGGGTAGTAAGGTTGGGAGGGGGGGAAGTAGCTATAAGGCGAGTACATTGGGTATGTCGCGTGATACGGGACCTGAGAATACGCAGAGTTGGGGTACCACGCGAACTGAGCTGGGGGCCCTGGCACAGGCGCTGGAAGAGGGCGGTGGCGGTGGGGTACTGGCGCATTTGCGACGCCGTTTGGTGGGTTGGGAGGGAGGTGCCTCTGCACCATCAGTCGTGCTAGCGGCGCGGGCACGTGCGTCCGCATTCTGGGCTGCGGTCTGCGCAGTCTGGGGCAGCGTTCTTGCCAGACTGAAGCCCTCCACTGTAGGGGTCGGTGTTCTTCACGCGGGATTGCTTGCGATTGAGCATCCCAATTCGTTCTACTGCTGGGGGGCCAGGCGATGAACTGTTGGCAGGATGCGCTCTCTTCTGTCGCTTTGCCCCCATTCGCTCGGCGGTCTCGGTCCAGGTACGCTGATTAGGCGGGAGGTCTTCACTATCCGGGAGTGGACTCTGGGAAGCGCGCGAATTTTGAATTACTGCCGTGAGACGCGACTCCACCAGCCGAAGACTCCGGACGGTCCCTGGTGAGGAAGGCGGGCCATCGCTTAGGTACTCCCTAGAGACAGTAATCAAGTTTTCCAAAATTGCCGTGCCTGCATCGGAAGGCGGGCTTGCGTCGCCTTGTGTGTCCTGTTGTGTGTCCTGTGGGCTCTCATGGACCTCCTGTTCAGGCTCTGGTGCTGCGCGCGTGATCTGAATGGTACCATCTGAAGAGAAATGTGCGATGGCGGCGATGTGCTTGCATAGCCGGGCTCTGGGCCAGTCCGGACAGTCGCACTTGTCCTTGCCGTGTTCAATCAGGTGGTTTTCTGACAAGTCCGAAGTGTCCGTGCCGAGATCGACCAAATACATCTTTGACAGGTCCGAAGAGTGACCGCACATAGAAGCGATTGCTACCGAGACACTGGATAGAGTCGGCGCTCATTTCCGGTGCTCGTGTAAAAATTTCCTTGCGCCGCTTCTTGGCTAGATCCGCGCCCTCAAATTGTTTTCTCTGCCGAAGAGCGCGGATCTCGTATTGAGGGAGCATATCGACCACTAGCGTGTGGACCAGGTGGTCGGCACGCCGATTTCTTTTCCCATCTAGCCAGTGCGATTTCAGTACATGGTGATAACTAGAATAACAAAGATAATGAGCGATCATGCTGATTTCTGGTCCGATAAGATTTCTTACGATTCAATAAGCATATTGGTGTCCCCGTCTTGATAGATCGTCCTTTGCTGCCTTAGTGTTCCTGACCAAAGCGGCACGATGTCCATCCAGTTTGTCTCCAGATAATCCACCAGGCTCTGTGGGACCGAGGAATCGGTCTGAAGCCACTCCCAGATGGAATCAAACTCTGACTGATCCGAGGTCTTCACCCATTCCCGGACGCGTTCCCAAACTTTCGGGAATTCTTCTGTGCGGAAGTGCATCCGAATCACGCGCAGCACATGCCACCAGCAAAGTAGCAATTTTGATTCGGGTATACGGTATTGATCGCGTTCATCTGTGCCTTGTCGCGATCGCTCATGATAATCGCCGGCGTTACGTCGGGACTACGCGTCTTTACAAAATTGAGAAAAAATTCTACCGTCGCTTCTGTGCCACTTGATGACAGCATCCAGGCGACAGGGACGCCTATCAAACGGAATTAGCGAATTTCATAAGCGGAAGCGACACCCCGCGTACCATGTCCCCAGCAATCCCTGGCCACCAGACTGTATAGCTGCAGCCCAACATATTGCGTAGTGTTATGGGTAGCATCAATAGATATAAAATTATTTCCGATTTCTCTGAATTGAGACTTCTGGAACTCAGTTTGTATGCACATGATAAAGATTTCTGGAGAAAGCCTAGATCCAGCGGGGGGCGCGTCGATCTTATCCTTCAAGACTACCTCGGCACCAGCTTGTTGAAGCCAGGTGGCCCAGACTTTGATTGAGACTGCGTCATTCTCGTCGAGACGGATCTCCTCATTCTCGACGATCCGGCGGATGCGATTGATGTCCCGCGTCGTAATGTAATGATCACGATCTGTACGCTTACTAGACTCGCACACGCGCTTCAGCTAGTGGTTACTGTCAACTAACGGGCGGGATGGGGATAGGCGGTGCATCACTCACGATCGCCTTGGTATCTACCCCAATGTGAACTAACTGCATGACCAGGTCTCTGGACTTGTCTGACAGCCGAGTGAATCGCAGATTTTCGTCGCCGACTGGGTGATCGTGCTCGTTCTCGTACTTCCCAAGAATGGTCTCAGTGTGCCAATAAAGTTTGATAGTTAGCCGACACCGGCAACCAGTCTTCTTTGATGGGATCTTCCTTTCCCGCCCCTCGGATACAGTGGCACCAGATTTGCTCTGGCCACCCGTCCATTCCCGCGAGCACTTCAGGATACGTCGCGCCCGCCAGAGCGGTGAATCGGAATGTGCGACATGACTCACAATCAGCTCAATAGTCTGATCCGACTCTTCAGCTGCAAGCCAGGAGAGGAACTCCTCCTCATTCGCCCACTCTAGTGTCATCTTCCCGCGCTTCCGGTCATGCGTAATGCTCCCGTACCTGTGTGACGTAGCGGGGTCTTCGGCTAGCCGCCTGTCGGATCCAGGAGTCCAGAACGTGCGAAGGTTTTCGGTAATGGAGGAACAGACGGGGATTTCAAAAGTGGCGGGCATGTTAAATTGGGAGGAGGAGGAGGATGTGTCCCCCCTCCCTCGCGTTCCAATCCCCTCACATTGCACAATTCCACAACGAAACGCGTTGTTTACGCGTTATTTACTACAGTAAGTTACATAATAAAAAGATACAAAATGATATTTAAAAGTAGAGATTTCGGAGGTTGAAGTTGAGTTGCGGTACAGCGGTCCATTCTCGCCGGCGCGTGAGAAGTCTGCGATTAGTCAATCACTCCCACCACCGGATCTAGTTGGTGGAGAAGAAGAATACGAGGTCGAGAAGATTCTAGACTCTCGGTGTTTCAGCAGAAGTCGCAAGTTGCAGTATTTGGTCAAATGGAAGGGATACCCAGACTCGGACAATCAGTGGGTTGATAAGGATGACGTGTTTGCAGACAACACCATTCAGGAATTCAAAAATTCCAACCCCGCCCATGAAACACATATAAGCGCAGGGAAATCCCAAGAGACGTCCCCATCTCCTTCCACTACTACCACCATCACTCATGCACCCTTCCTCCCCAGTCCACTTCTGCTATGTCGTCGATACCAGTCTGGCAGCTCCTTACCGAACACAGTCCACGCCATTGTCACCCCTGTTGTCTACCCTCTCCCTTCACCAACGAGGAAGTCATCCTACTTCCCCCACGTCATCCTGAGTTCCTTCGCCGTCCCCCACTCTTTATTCCAAGACCAACCAGCCCAGTCGCCTTGGAAGCAACTATGTCCCGACCAGAGCGCCTACTCCAGCGGGCGACAAACAAGGCTATGTGCCCAGCCGACCAGCGACACCACCGGGACCCGACAAGGGCGGGGATCTGTACGACCCAGCTGAACACCTCGAGACGCATTCATATCTGCGTTATGCCACCCATCTCACCACTGACACACTCAGGAAACCCCCCCGCTATGCGGACCCACCAGGGAAGCTCTCACACTACCAACGCCACCTCAATCCTGCGCTTTCGCCGCAATCAAGAAGAGGAATATGTGTCGAAGGCCGAGGATCGGCTGGAGACTCCCCCACCCAGGGGGTATCAGTACAACAGGGGAGTCCATTACATCCCCTTTCAGATTCAAGACGCTCAGGAACTGTCTTTGGCCAGCCCGTTTTACTCAACTCATCCTCACCGCCGACCCATTTGTACTGGCCTTCCGCACTGGATGCAACCAGCAGTACAGAAAGCCAGTACACATCACCCTGTACCACGACCAGCAGTCCCCTACCCCCACTTACTCCGACGACGACCTCACGTTCCTGCTCTCCGACTCAGGACTAGTAGACTCCGTCAACCAGGCGCTCCTTCATATGAAGGACATGACCCTTATTGCCGAGGTGCATCGCTACCGATGCATGACGCTGGGGTGGCGGGCGCAGCAGCATCAAGTAGCCGCTGAACAGATGAAGTTAGAGTGGGTCGAGATCGAGAGGAACAGGTGCGTCTCCCAACTCCAGAGGGCCCATATGGTGGACTGCATTGAGAACGAGAGGGCCTCGCTTCACTGCGGACCCAAGGCCGAAGGAAGATGTGGAGGAGATAGCCTGGATTCGAGCTGTAACACTACCACGGCGTTAGTCCGACTTGGACTCGTATCAACGACGTTCACGACTTAGCAGGTCTGAGGGACGTTCGCAGAGTTTCGGTAATTCCGTAGAATACGACTAAGGCAATCCACAGTATTCGCCCAAGCAATACCAAGGCAACTCCGAGTTGACGACTTGAGAGTGCCAGAGCCCTAGACACAAAGGTCAGGAAGATAGGACGTAAGAGACGAGAGGCGTGAAGGCCCTTTAGAGAGTGAATAGAGTGAAGTGGTATTCCAAAGAAGACCAAGATGGCGTATCTTGGTCTTCGTAACCCACTATTTATACACTTTACAGAGGTAGCTTTAAAGCTCCTCTTCTAAGTAATACCCTATAGCGTAAGTAGCTCGAACCCTACTATCGCTATCCTAGGAATGAGTCATAGTAACTATCACATGCTACTACTGACTGTGCTGACTGATGATGAAGTCCATGACTAATACTTGCTTACTACCATAGTCATAACCGTATAGTAAGTGTCCACTTCAATTCTTGTCTTGTACCGTAAACCCCAGAAGTCCGACTGTTACACGAGCCCTACGAGAGGTGGGCACCAACCCCTTGGCCATCATGCGTGGTCAAGCTGGGGCTTGAACCTGAAAAGGGGGAGATGTTATGTTTCGGTTCTCAGACTGCCCGGCCCGGTTTCAGACTCTGACGTATTCGCAATGACTTGGTATGTCAGCAGTAATGTGTCATGGACTGTGGATCTCGCTGCCTCGTGTTTGGATGACTGATGCTCGCTATTGTTGTACGAGATGGTGATTACTATGCTAACTGAGACTCCTATTGTTGTACATGACTCGAATTACGATGACAACTGCGGATTCTATTCTTAGATTACGCTACTTATGCTATTGGCTACGTACAAGTTCGAGCGGAGTCCGAATTGACTCCCCTACATGTATTTAAGCTCGCAGTAGTACAGGACCAGGATCCCCATCTTGGTCTTCTTTGAATACCACCTTCTAACTTGTCTCTTGTGCTAGGAGTCTGCAAGACTCTTAAGTGAACTAGCTCTGGCATATCCCTTTGAGACCAAGAGGGATCCCCGTGACCTTGCTCCCCAGTTCCTTCGTGAATGGTGGACACCCTGACCGTGACCTATCCGCCTGAGACCACGTGTCACCTTGTCTTTGAATATCTCAACTCCCGTGTCGCTCGCCTGTACAAGTGCTACTACATCGTTGACAACCCTAGGTGGAGATATATTCGTAAAGTCCCCACACCACCTCCGAACATACCTCTCGACCTTCCCCTTTACACTTACCACGACCACCTCGGAGCCTATCAGCGTCACCCCGCAATCTTCCCCGACAGCCCCAACAACCATTGATATCGCCCAGAAGGGAACCCACGTTATACTGACACCTAAGTCAGGCCAACGTCCGTGGTAGACGTTACACTTTAGGAGCCCAGTTCATGGCCTTCTTTACCTGCTTCTACATCTCACTCCTCTGACTATACAGTCAGGCACCTCTCTGCCACTTCTTTAGCAACCCTAGTTGAGGACGTTTGATATGAAGGGTTCCAAATAAATGAACCACCCTGCACCACCACCAAAACTCTTGTCCAAGCTCTTGTCTTCTTTCCAGGCATTCAACAAGTCCTTGAGGCTGAATATTCCAGAACAATGACCATTCCAGGAACTGACTTCACTGTAATGTCTACCATGGACGTTCACCTGACTTAGGTGCTTTGATAATGTGGGTTCCCTTGGGGATAGAATTGGTGGTTTGCAGATACGAGCGGGAATACAGCAGGATGCCTGCAGAAGGTCCCAGTAGAGTCACAATATGTATATAGAGGAAAACCTAGCAAAATGTTCAGTGGTGGAGAGTCGACTTGTCTTATGAACTCCCAATGAGCGGAGTCGAGGATGTAGAAGGCTTTGAAGAGATGTGCAGTCTGAGCGTTGAGATATTTGAATACGAGGTGGCATGAAGTGTCGGCAGGATAAGTCACCATCCACGAGAGTGGAATGAGACGACAAGTACACAGGGATCCCCTTGGTCTTAGGGATATACTGGTAACAGTTCACTAGAGGACCCTAGGCCTCTGTGTAGAAGACAAGTGGAAGTGGTAATTGAAGAAGACCAAGATGGGGATCCTGGTTGTACAACTACAGGTTTATATACACATAAGGGAGCTATTCAGAGCTCTGCTTGAATTGTATCCTAGCCAATAGTGTAAGTAGCATAAACCCTACTACAGCGATCCTAGGAATCAGTCATCTGTATCGTAATATCGTACACGTACAACAATAGAGGCATCAGTCATCAAGGCACAACAGCTGACTGATACAAGAAGTCCATGACACATTACTACTGACATATCAAGTCATCACGAGTATGTCAGAGTTCACAACCGGGCCAGGCAGTCCAAGGACAAAATGTAACATTCACTGTCAACAACCTCATCCTCTTTACCCAGGAGATTGCTCCCATTCCTGTCCTCTCTTGCCCCCTGTCCCCCATCTAAATAGATCATGGCTCCCAAAGGGAAACAGAAAGCTCATCTAGTGCAAGCTCAGTATCCTTAAGGAGTTCACTTGAAGTTCCACTTGCCCCCTCTCACTAAGTCTGAGAAGGAGTACACATCCAAAGTACAGGACTGGGATGACTTATCACCTGACAAACAACAACTTCTCCTGGAAGATTATCATCAAGTGCAGGAACAGGTGGAGCAAAAAGAATGAGAAAAGCAATTAGAAATGATGTTGGCATCCTCATCTTCATCCCATACCCCCACACAAGCCATGCCACCAGATCCAGCACTGGCACCACCAGTACCACCGTCCCCGCCCACCATCCAAGACTGTATCAACCTTATTAACCAACTTGGGTTGGCCATGGGCCACCTTGCTCAACAGGTCTCTGACCTGACACAGCAAGTTGTCACAGATGCATTCATTTTTGCCTTTTGTAGATCATGTGACCTGCCATCATGTTCTCTAGTTAGTCATGTGGAATATCATGCACTTTTCATCACATGACCCTGGGAAAGTATGCCCATACATGGGACATCCCTTTATAGTCACATTCTGAATACAGACAGACTCTCTGATTGGTAGATAAGGAAGGACCCCTCTAGAATGTTCTAGATTATGCTTAGTAGGCATGTATTACACACTGTATTAGGTTTTACTCAGTGACATGTCATACATAGTCAGCCTCAATGACAGTGCATCAGTCAGCACTAAAGATAAGGCTATTAATAGACACAACATGTCAGCTCCTTAGTCATAGTCAATTACTTTACACTTAGTAATAGTGTTCAAGCTCCAACTTAATTGCAGCTGCAGTAGATACTTAAGCTTGCCTGTAGTGTTCTGAGTGGAACCAACTTGTCCTCTTGGTTCTCCACTCAGCTTACCACTGTGTGACACAGTGTACTCACCCCTTGTACAAAGGTGCTCAAGTGTGTGCATGCTCAACATTGACTGTAAGTCTAGCACATGATTTATCTCCGTGCCAAGCTTGAGCCCTCACCCTTGGCAGTTCACAAACCTTCACTTGGCTTGGTGTAGCGTTAAGTCATACTGCTACATTAGGACAAGTTCCTTCACACTCCTGAGCCCTTCTTTGCTCACTAGTTGTTTGATCCCTCTTTAGGTGGTTGATGTCCACCAGTCCTTAGTGTTATCCACCTCACTCTTTGCCTGTAAACCTTCATAAGCAGAATCTGTGCAGTCATGGTACAATTGTAGTGTCCGTGAAACCAGCATACATTGTGCTTGCCCTCATTTGGTCTATCTGGTCACAGTAGACACATCTAGGTACAGGTTGCAGAACTGGTCACCATGGCAGATAAGCTGCAATTTGACTTCGAGCCAGCCAGGCCTAGCCTGCAACAGCTATACACGAAGTAAACAGAAAAGTTTGAGAGCACTTTGGCATGAGAGGCAGCCAATAGGTCGAGAAGACTGAGGCAGACAGCCTTGTGGCTCTACACTTTTCATATCATTATTCCTGAGAGATCGGTTATCGCCACAGCCTCACACAGTGTGAAACATCACTGTGTATCGGTCTTGCTTGATCTGACTCTTCTCTCATCTTCAACTTAGCATTTCGTGCTTGTCATATCCTGACATCATTAACCCACCTATCATCTTTCACCCTGCTTTGCTTCTTTGCAAACACCTGTGCCCACCTTCACTGTCTCTTTAGGAGGAGACAAGCCCTTACACCACCTACATTGTCCCCAGAAGCCCCTGCTACAGCATTGCTTTGAGTTCTAGAGGAGCCTTGTTCTCAGCCCTTGTCACCAACCCCCACTTTACACTCCTCTGACTACACGGTTGGGCACCTTTCCGCTGCTTCATCAGCAACCCTTGTTGAGGACATTTGGTACGAAGGGTTCCAATTAGGAGGGCCACCCCATACTGCCACTGAAACCCTTGTTCAAGCTTTAGTTTTCTTCCCAGGAGTTCAACAAGTCCTTGAGGCTGAATACCCTGGAAACACACCAGTTCCTGGAACAGATTTCACCGTCAAGGACCTTGTCTTGTTTGCACAAGAGATCACTCCTGTTCATGAACTCCCTCAGATCCCTCTTCTCTCTTGCCCCCCATCTCCAATTGAAGTAGACTGTGGCTCCCAAAGGGAAACAGAAAGCCCATCTAGCACAAGCTCAGTATCCCAAAGGAGTTCACTTGAAGTTCGCCCTTCCTCCCCTCTCTAAGTCCAAGAAGGAGTACACATTGTGAATCCAGGACTGGGATGATCTCTCACCTGATGAACAGTTGCTCCTATTACAGGACCATTGTCAGGTGCAGTACAAGGCAGAGCGTAAGGAACAAGAAGCAGAACTTGAAAGAATGTCAGCATCCTCATCTTCATCATCACACACTGTTGATAAGTGACCTGTGCACACTCAGTGGCTCTATGGACATGCAGATAATGGACTGCTTTAGATTAGATATACAGGACTCATGTAGATTAGATGTATGATCATCACAATCTTGGACCTTTACATTATCTATGACATCACTGTACAATGACATCATATGGACTACTCCGGACTTGTTATTGTACTATGCTTTTGGACTATGCTTTTGTTATATCTTTATTGTGATGTCACTATGATATCATCCTTGTTCTGGATTCTCTATTGTACTTATTGTCTAAGTACTTCCCTTTGTTCTGACCCACTCATTGTTCCAGGTCTTATTGTATTCTGTCTATTGTATAACACCCTTATTGTACAAGTGCGTCATTGTCCCTAGACTGTATAAGTAGTGTACCATGTACGCCCTGATAGCCCTGTTGATAAGTGACCTGTGCGCACTTAGCAGCTCTATGGACATGCAGATAATGGACTGCTTTAGATTAGATATACAGGACTTATGTAGATTAGATGTATGATCATCACAATCTCGGACCTTTACATTATCTATGACATCACTGTACAATGACATCACATGGACTATTCTGGACTTGTTATTGTACTACGCTTTTGAACTATCCTTTTGTTATATCTTTATTGTGATGTCACTATGATATCATCCTTGTTCTGGATTCTCTATTGTACTTATTGTCTAAGTACTTCCCTTTGTTCTGACCCACTCATTGTTCCGGGTCTTATTGTATTCTGTCTATTGTATAACGCCCTTACTGTACAAGTGTGTCATTGTCTCTAGACTGTATAAATAGTGTACCATGTACACCCTGATAGCCCCAGTTCTCACTCTGTGCTATCAGGTATGTTTCCCACTCTTGTAATACCACCCAGTTCTCACTCTGTGCTATCAGACATCTCTAAAGCTTACCTTGCAAGATCTCTGCTTCCCTGTGCCTCACATATCTCACCACAGTACTTCTTGATTCACTGTGAGTATGCGTCTCCACCTATGCTGTTCATCAAGCCCCAGTTCTCACTCTGTGCTATCAGGTATGTTTCCTACTCTTGTAATACCACTCAGTTCTCACTCTGTGCTATCAGACATCTCTAAGCTTACCTTGCAAGATCTCTGCTTCCCTGTGCCTCACATATCTCACCACAGTATCTCTTGATTCACTGTGAGTATGCATCTCCACCTATGCTGTTCATCACACACACCTACCCAATCCATGCAGCCAGATCCTGCTGCTGCACCCCTGGTACCACCTCCCCAACCTACAATACAAGACTGTATCAATCTCATAAACCAGCATGGCCTGGCTATGGGCCACCTTGCACAACAGGTCTTGGACCTGACCCAACAGGTGGCTGCCACCCAGGCCAAACCCAGGAAAGCAGGAGGCAAGGATGTAGTGGCCTGCCCAAAACCATGGGATGGGAAAGGCAACTCTACAGATGCCTGTCACTTCCTCACTGCCTTCCACAACTGGGAAAGCTCTCAAGGGGAAGCTCTCAATAACTGGGAGCTGATCCTTAATTCATACATGCCTAATGAGGAAAGGTGGATAGCCACAGCCCTCAATCTGATGGAAGGAGAAGCTAAGACATGGGCTCTCCCTTATCTGGAGGCCACCAATGCCAGCAAACTCCCCTTCATGGGGATATACAATAATTTTGTGGTAGAGTTTAACCACTGCTTCAGCCTGCTGGATGTCTGTGTTGGAACGTGATAAGTATGTAAGGCCCTTATCTATAGCAGTTACGACACTACTGCAAGTATGCTTTCCTATTACAGTAGTTGAGATATGTACTGTACTGGGCACAATTTGCCTCTGAGCTGTTACGTTTTGTTCTTGAACTACCTGGCCTGGTTGTGAACTCTGACATACTCATGATGACTTGATATGTCAGTAGTAATGTGTCATGGACTTCTCGTATCAGTCAGCTGTTGTGCCTCGATGACTGATGCCTCTATTGTTGTATGTGTACAATATTACGATATGGATGACTGATTCCTAGGATCACTGTAGTAGGGTTTACGCTACTTACGCTATTGGCTAGGACATGGTTCGAGCAGAGCTCGGAATAGCTCCCTTATGTGTATATAAGACTGTACTTGTATGACCAGGATCCCCATCTTGGTCTTCTTCAATTACCACTTCCAACTTGTCTTCTATGCAGAGGCCTAGGGTCCTCTAGTGAACTGTTACCAGCATATCCCTTAGACCAAGGGGATCCCTGTGTACTTGTCATCTCATTCCACCCTGTGGATGGTGACCTATCCTGCCAATACTTTGTGCCATCTCGTCTTCAAATATCTCAACGCTCAGACCGCACGTCCCTTCAAGTGCTTCTACATCCTTGACTCCACCAAGTGGTGATTTGTCAGAGGCATCTGTGAACCACTGCCCAACATCCTGATAGGTTTTACCCTTTATATGTATTGTGACTCTACTGGCACCTTTTGCAGGCATCCCGCCGTATTCCCCAGCATACCTGAGAACCACCGCTACTATCCCCAAGGGAACCCACATCATGCAAGTGCCTAAGTTAGGCAAATGTCCGTGGTAGACGTTACATTAAGACCAAGATCCTTCAATATGGCTTCTGCAACAATTACAACACGAGACCTTTGGGTACCATTCAGACCCTATCATATTGAACACCGAGGAGAGAGAAACATACTGAAGAAATTCCTCAAGAAAGCATATTGGTACACAAAACAGGGAGAACCAGGTTATGTTGCTCCCTACACTCACAGAGATAACACTACCTGACTCATACCAGTAGAATTCAACTTTGACAACCTCTGTTGGACAGAGATCAAGTGGGATGAACTCCATGGCCAACTACAAGTCCTCAAACCAGCAAGCATGAGCCTTCAGCTCAATATACTCCAAAGAGAAATCACAACTCGTGACCAGTGGGGCCCTATTGACAGAGAAGAAGAAGAACCTGTTCAATCCCCTATGCCAAAGACTCCTGCACCATCCCCATCGCTAGCAAGCAACCCAGAGGAGATTCACATCCTTGAAGCACAAGAAGAAGCTGAAGAGCAACAGCTTGAACTACTAGCTGAGTTAATCCCAACTAACATGACGACCACTACTGAGCAAGTCTGCATATTCGAGGAACCTGCCCACATCAGTTGAGGCAGACCTCCAGGAAATGATCCCCCAGAGGGAGGAGACAGAGGAGACAGTGGAGGTGGAGGACACTTCACTGGGCCAAACATCTCAATTGGAGCAGAACCAAAGAAGTTCATGGGCTGAGAACCCATCGTGTTCACTGGTGATTGTACCAAAGTCCAACAGTTCCTCACTCAATGGGAACTCTTTGTCAAAACCAATTTTGACAACCCAGCATTTCAACTCCCGTATCACAAAGCCCTCATTTTCCTCACTTACATTCAAGGAGAACACATCAATGAGTGGGTACTATCCACTACCAAATGGGTCAAGGGGTACAAGACCAAGCATGGCCCCTACAACGACTGGATCTGGAACGCCATGGAAATTGGGTTCCGCAACACCTTTGCTGACACTTTGGAGAAGGAACAAGCCCAACAGGAACTCCAGAAAGGGCTCGAGATGGAGGGTCAAGATATCGACACCTATGTTGCCAAAATTGAGAAGGCTGTATGCAAAGCTGGGTATCGCTTTGATGATTCATTGATACTCGATAAATTCACTGGCGGGCTACCCATAGAACTCTACAAGAATGCCTATAACTTCCACAGCCCTAACACCTACAATCAGTGGAAGATGGCAGTACTTGAGCAGCAACACAAGTGGATGCATCTCCAGACTCAACTTGGGGGACGCAAGAACATCAATATCCCACAGCATCAGGGAAATGCCCCCCTTCGCACTTTCAATGCGCCCAACAGACTGCAACAGCAAAACAATTGGCAACATTTCTGCAATCACCCAGATGCCATGGACACAACCCTGGGAAGAGTCCAAGCTCAATTAGCTGGATCTGAAGAAATCAACTACACACATCAGCCGTACACCCCTCAAGGAGGAGGATGCCCCCAGGGCAGAGGAGTCATAAACGCTAAGGATGTCATCTGTTACAACTGTAACAAGCCAGGCCACTTCTCACACAATTGCCTGCAGCCACACCATCCACGCAACAATCAGAACTGGCAACTGCGCCAAGGATGCGGTGCCTACATCAAAGAAGTCCAGAGCATTGCTGAAGGGCCACTTATTGATCTAGAAGATGACGGTGGCAGTAGCCGCGGTGCCCATGCCCCCACTGAATCACCTCAAGAACGGGCGACCAGCTGGATAAACAGAGTCTGAAACCTCGACAATGAAGCCTGGGACTTAGTAGTACAGGACTTGTTGGGTCAGCTGGATTTTCAAAGCACCTGAACCCAACGGCCTGGGTGAGGGCATTAAAGTGTAACTCTGTGTTCATAACACGCTATCAATCTATGCATGTTCCAGTTTCATTGCGTGCGAGCTACGCTATGGCTGACAAATGAGCACTGGTGGACTCCAGAGCCACCAATAACTTTATCCATCTGGATTTCGCAAGAAGAATGAGGTTGGGCCTCAAGGAGTTGGACTGTCATCAAAAGATCTGGAACATTGACAGCACGCATAACAAAGGGGGCAAGATAACCCACTGCATGGATCTAGAAGTCGAAACCAAAGGCATCAAGAAGGACATGAGATTCCTCGTCACCAACATAGGAGGAGAAGACATCATACTGGGATATCCTTGGCTGGCCATGTTCCAACTGAATATCCAATGGGCATCCACCACCTTAAACAAAGCTGAGTATCCCATCATACTTCGCACCATCAATCCTACAAAACCATGCATAGATCCTGTTATCGCCCAACTAGTGCTTCAAAAACTACTCAGAATGCCTAACAAGCAACACATCAAGGAAGAACTACAACAAGAATGTGACCCAGAGGCCGTGTGATTATGAGCCACTACATCAACAGAGCTGGCCATTGAAGCCCAGCAATACACAGAAAAGAAGGCAGTACCAGAGGAATATCAACGACACATCAAGATCTTTAGTGAAGAGGAATCCCACCGCTTTCCTCTCTCCAAACCATGGGATCACGCCATCGAGTTCAAACCAGACACACCTGATGCAATAGACTGTAAAGTTTACCCAATGAGCCCCGCCGAAGACAAAGCCCTCAAGGAATTCCTGGACAAACAACTGGCAAAGGGATATATCAGACCATTGAAGCCCCCATACACATCCTCCTTTTTCCTCATCAAAAAGAAGGACAGGAAGCTACGCCCTGTACAGGACTACTGGAACATCAACAAATGGACTATACGCAACCAGTACCTGCTTCCCCTTATACCAGAACTAATTGCAGACCTCAGCAGAGCCTTCATATTCACCAAACTCAACATCCACTGGGGGTACAATAATGTATGCATCAAAGAGGGAGATCAGGAAAAGGCTGCATTTAAAACATGCTATGGACTTTTCAAACCAACAGTAATGTTCTTCAGACTGACAAACTCCCTGGCGACCTTCCAAACCATGATGAACAAGATCTGTAAAGACCTCATTGCGTATCATGAGACAAAGGGAACAATCATCAGGGTATACATGGACGACATTGGCATTGCCACAAGGTCTAACAAACAGGCACACATTGACATGGTACATGACATATTGGACTTACTGGAACAAAACAACCTCTTCCTCAAACCAGAGAAGTGCATCTTCCACGCTCCTAGCATCGATTACCTGGGGGTAATCATTGAAAAGGGGGTGACTTGTATGGACCCCGTCAAAATTTCCGGTATCAAAGACTGGCCCACGCCCAAAAACATCAAACAGGTGCGATCATTCCTAGGCTTCTGCAACTTTTACCACACTTTCATCTGAAATTTTGCCACCTATGCCCAACCACTCAACAAACTCACACACAAGGACACCAAGTGGACATGGGGACCAATGGAACAAGAAGCATTTGACAAGATCAAGAAGCTCATCATGGAGGAACCAGTACTTGCACATGCCAACTTGGAAGATCAATTCAAACTTGAAGTAGACGCATCTGGATTTGTGGTGGGAGCAGTACTACTCCAATGCAAAATGAATGGCAAAAGGCACCCAATCGCATACTACTCCAACACATTAAGTGCTGTGGAATGGAACTATGACATCTACAATCTAGAACTACTGGCCATCGTCAAAGCACTCAGGAACTGGTGCCATTATCTCATGGGATCCCCTCACAAGATCAAAGTCTTTTTGGACCACATGAATCTGCAATACTGGTGCTCCCCACAAAAGATAAGCCACTGAGTGGCAAGGGAAGTACTGGAACTATCGGAGTATGACATTGAGATTCACCACATCAAGGGTACGGCAAATGGAAGAGCCAATGCCCTATCTAGACACCCAGACTATGACCAAGGAGAAGACAACAATGAACACGTTGCAGTACTACCAGATGAGGTTTTTGTCAGAGCCACATTACTGGACACCACAGAAGATCTGCTTTGAATCAATGCCACCATCTCAGTACAAGAAATGGAGAAGATCAACCCAATATATGCACAAGACACCGACAAGATACGCCCATGGGTAGACCCACATGGTCTCAAATTAATCGAAGGCACATGGTACAAAGATGAAAGACACGCAGTCACCAAAGGACTCCATGAGAAGCATGAAATCATCAAGACACATCACGACCCACCCATATATGGACACCCTGGGATTAGCCACACCATCAAACTTGTGGAACAATATTACTGGTGGCCTGGGTTGTGCCAAGAAGGGATTACGTCAAGGGATGTGCCAACTGTCAAAGGATCAAGGTCAATACCAGGACCATCAAAGCACCACTGTGCCCAATATTCCCCAAACCAGAAGCTATGCTGTTTGAAACCATTGCCCTTGATTTCATCACTAAACTTCCCATGGCACAGAACTGTGACTCAATCCTCATGATAACGGATCACAACTGCACTAAGATGTCCTTGTTCATTCCATGCAAAGAAGAGATATCAGCAGAAGGAACAGCCACACTGTACATAAAACATGACTTTCCTCAATTCGGATTACCCAGCAAGATTATCAGTGACAGAGACCCATGCTTCGCATTGAAATTCACACATGAACTCTGCAAAATACTGGGGATTGAACAGAACATTTCCACAGCCTACCACCCATGTACAGATGGACAATTGGAACGAACAAATCAATGGCTCAAGCAATACTTGCAGTTCTGGGTTAACAAAAGACAAGACAATTGGATCCACTATCTCCCTATGGCTGAGTTTACCCATAACAATTGGCCCAGTGAAACAACTAAGAAATCCCCTTTCCAGCTCCTTATGGGATACAACCCACAGGCAGATTGGACTGATAGACCCTCACTGATTCCCCAAGTAGCACTCAGGGTCAAACAGTCCAAGGAACTCCAACAGCGTGCGCAATCCCTGATGATCAAAGCGCAGCAGGGGTGGATCAAGGCCAAAGATACGCCCAAGTTCCAAATTGGAGATCAAGTGTGGCTGGAAGGACGCCACTTACGCACCCATCAACCAATGGCAAAACTTGCAGCATGCAGACATGGCCCCTTTAGGATAGCACAGGTGATGTCCGCAGTCAACTACTGCCTAGAACTTCCCACGCAGTGGCAGATCCACCCAGTGTTCCATATAGACCTCCTTACGCCCTACCATGAAACACCCATGCATGGACCCAACTATCAGTGCCCACCACTGGATTTAGTAGGTGGTGAAGAAGAATACAAGGTCGAGAAGATTCTGGACTCTCGGCGATTTGGCAGAAGTCACAAATTGCAGTATTTGGTCAAATGGAAGGGATACCCAGACTCGGACAACCAGTGGGTCTCCAAAGATGATGTGTTTGCTGACAACACAATTTGGGAGTTCAAATGTTCAAACCCCACACAAGAAACACATATAAGTGCAGGGAAAACCCAAGAGACGTCCCCATCTTCTTCTCCCACTCCCATCACTCATGCACCCTCAATCTCCAGCTCAATTCTGCTATGTCATCGATACCAGTCTTGCAGCTCCTTACCAAGTACAGTCCACGCCATCGTCACCCCTGTCATCTACCCTCTCCCTTCACCAATGAGGAGATCATCCTCCTTCCACCACATCATCCTGACTTCCTTCGCCATCCCCCACTCTTTATTCTGAGACCAATCAGCCCAGCTGGCTCGGGAGCAACTACGTCCCCACCAGAGCACCTACTCCAGTGGGCAATGAATAGGGTTACATGCCCAGCTGACTGATCTTGCCACCGGGACCCAACAAGGGCAGGGATCCATATGACCCAGCTGAACACCTCAAGATGCATCCATATTTGCATTATGCCACCCATCTCACCACAACACACTCAGAAACCCCCCTGCTATGTGGACCCACCGGGGAGGCTCTCACACTACCGGTGCCACCTCAATCCACACTTCAACATGATCAAGAAGAGGAACATGTGCCAGAGGCCAAGGATTGGCCAGAGACTCCCCCTCCCAGGGGATATCAGTTCAATCGGGGAGTACATTACATTCTGTTCCAGATTTGAGATGCTCAAGAATGTCTTTGGCCAGCCCAGTATACTCAGTGTCATGAACCTAGAAACTTGTTCATAACTCAGGCGTTCAAGACCATTCCGGAGCAGCCTGGTCTTATGTAATCACCTTCCTTATTAGGAAATCTGGAAGCGGAGTTCGAATTTCATACTCCGATGATCACGTGATCGATCACGTAATCACCCTCTGTTTATCCACCACGTGATGCACCACATGCAGAGCACCCCCCTGAGGACTATGGAAGAGTCATTCACCATTAGTCAAGATCCACCCCACGATTTGGAGCAAATTGTATCATATCCGAGGAATTATCCCATTGGTCAATAGAGAAGACACATCACCAACACATCATGAACTGCAGTGCAGTCGTGCCACTTTCACAGATTTATCCTATTGGACTGTGGAGCAGTCACATCATTATTGCATCATATCACGCCATCAACTGCGGAAGAGTCGTACCACCCTATGCATTATTCTGATTGGACTGCAGATCTATCGTACGATCCTGTTACTTATTGTGATTGGATGCTATTATTAGAAGTACTCGGATATTCCCTGCACAGTTTCCGCAGCACCCGTGGAAAGGCCCTAAGCCTGCCCTAAACACCTATGCACAGACCATGTCCCTAGGTATATAAGGCCTGCGAATTCCATGGATCAGTCCTCAGACTGTCCACTTTGTACTCCTCTCAAAGTCTGACTACTCTCCTGCCTGCCTCTCACCTCTTGTGCCCCTTCAGTCATTGGATGAACCCCCTTTGACAAGCGCCACTACTCCTCAGCTAAGTGCTGAGTTCTGCCTTCAGTGCCCCTTCAGTGAGTTGGCACTACCCTTCTCACAAGCGCCACTATCCCTTAGCGAGTGCTAAGTTCTGTTGGTCAAGCAAGCAGCCTTCCCCAACGTCTTTCCTTCCTTGTCCCTGGACACTACATTACCCCTGGCTCTACCAACCCCCTTGTCAGACCAACGTGCTGTTGAGTGGCAGTATGTTCTTCACACTCAGCTCATCCTCACCGCTGACCCCTTTGTTCTGGCCTTCTGTAACGTTACCACAGGAACGTTATGTGCGACATGCACATCACTAAGTCACTCAGGCCAAGGTAACGGGATGCGAGTTAGTCGGTTAAGACCAAGTTCAATGATGAATAAGCACCACACGGTCTCCTCAGACACGCAGGTGATAGTCAGGGGTTCTGGGGTTCAAGTGCAAAGGCGAACCAAAGTCATGCTCAAGTGAAACAGCAAGCATAAAGTCGTTCGTGGATTGACAACGATGTGGTATTATACAAGAAGTCAAGTCTACCATACAAGCTAGGTAGCGTGCGACTTATATACTAGTACAGGATGTTTGTACACAACAAACATATGGCGCGATATAAGGGTTCTGAGTAAAAACGGAACAAAGGTACAACTATAGTAAGAAACATGGTGATTGCGCGGGGTCATGTGTGAGTCAGCTGAGCCCGGAGCGCCGTGAACTTTGATATACAGGGAAGGAGGCGTAAAGGCGTATCGTGCGGCGAAGAGATCATCCGAAACGGTTGGGTGCATAAGGAGTTATGAGCGTATCAAGGTGGGGTGTGGGAGTAAGAAGCGAGGAATGGAAGCGTCCAAGAGAAAAGAAGGGAAAATCGTGACATTACCCCCCTGTTAGATCTGAAGTCGCCACGACTTCAGTCACTGCCAACATAGTCGTATATGTCAGCACTGGGGTCATTAGTCTCATCATCCTGGTCATCTACCGGGCAGACGTGTTGGCGAAGGAACAAGTACCTGCCGTGCTCTCCACACCGCCTACATACTTCATATTGCAGGCATTCGATCTCATCGTGCCGTGCGTCGAACCTCAAGCACTTCCCGCACCAGCGGGAACATTCAGAGGGCTCCTCGAACGCCGGAGTAATAGGCACGAGGCGATGAATGAGGCAATTTTCGGAAGCATGAGCCCAACTTGTGCACCACACACAGACACCAGTCAGCGGTCTATTGGGGCATTCACCCATCTTGTGCCCGCGCTTCTTGCACAAGTAACACTTGTGCCGCTTCTGCGTCCGACTGGGTCCATCTACGAGGTGTGGCATCTCGGCAGGTCCTCCAGGTCACGGCACGAGTGGGAGCTCAGGGAAGTAGTGGCGGGGGCGTACGGGGCGAGTGGTGAGCTCTACAAATTTATCGGTAATGAGGGGGATGGCGCCTGCGTACTGCATGCGCTTCGTGATACCCTGGAGCTTGGTGTCTAGATGGAACTGGTCCCTCACCACTTCTTGCTCTAGGTGTCGCAGATCTGCCCATCGCGCGTCCAGGGTGATCTTGTCCCCGAGATACTGCCGCAACCTCACAACCTCCGCCAACAGGCAGGGGTTTTTGAGCTTGCTCAACACCTCGTTGATCGTGACAGCATGTGGATCTTGCGGGCTGAAGACCGCCAGTTGATGAGGGGAGATAGCTGGGTGCATGGCCGTTGGTCGAGGTGTTGACAGATAGACCTCTTGGCAGTAGCAGGGTTTTCCAGTTCCGATGATTTCCCGATAGTCGCGGCGGTAGTAGATGTACTTCGCCAGGACTTTCGTGACATCATCCTCGAGTGGGAGCATGAGCAAGAAGAAAAATGGCGTGTCAGGGGTGTTAAGAAAGAATGGGAGGCCAGGGTCGTCCGACTCCTCGTCATCCCCTTCGTCAATCGGCTCCTCATCGTCATCTAGAGATGTGAGCCGAGGATCCAGTCGTACTTGACGAGGGGAGACAGCAGGCGTCAGTGAGTAGGGGCGAGGTAGTTCAGATGCAAGCTGCGATAAGGGGACAACAGGTGTAATGCCTGGGGGTGCTTCCAAGAGGGGCGTGACTGCAGGTTCTAATGGTGGAGGGGAGGATGGCGGAGGTGTGGGGCTAGTAGGAGATACATTAAGGGCAATAGCAAGGACGGGGGTTGGGGGGCGTGACGGAATGACGGAGTACGGTGTTTGGGACACAAATGGGGTCGGGATCCCCTTGGACTGTGAGGGGACTGTGAGTCGTTCAAGGATAAGAGCTGATGGTGGGCGCGGTTGGTCATTGGCTGGGGCAGTGTTGGGGGTGGGAGTCATCATGGTAGGTGATGAGGTTTCGTCCTTCGTTCACTGGTCTTTTATAACTTTCGTCCTGCCCCGTCAGTGGTGGGGTTGCGGCAATAGAAGTCGGCGATTACGTCTGGCGTGTGCTTGACGTGGTCAGCTGGTTCCCACGAGCTATCACTCATGGGAAAGCCCTTCCACTTAACTAGGAATTGCAGTTTGCGCCCTCGCCCATGGAGTCGCGACCCCATGATCTGTGAAGAATGTACTGCCACTCGACAAATACGTTCAGTCTGACAAGGGGTTGGTAGAGCCGGGGGTGAAGTGTCGGATAACAGTAGGGAGAATAGGACTGGGGAAGGGCTGCTTGCTTGACCAACAGAACTTGGCACTCAGCCAAGGGATAGTGGCGCTTGTGAGAGGGGCTACGTCCACTCACTGAAGGGGCACTGTTGACAGAACTCAGCGCTCAGCTGAGGGGTAGTGGCACTTGTCAAAGGGGCTTCGTCCAATGACTGAAGGGGCACAGGAGGTGAGAGGCAGGCAGGAGAGTAGTCAGACTTTGAGAGGAGTACAAAGTGATGAACAGCAGAGACGGACAGCATACTCACAGTGACAAGGGAGACTGTGGTGAGATACACTGAGCAACTGGTAAGCAGCAGAGGGGATCTTGCAAGAGAAGCTAGAAGGTAGTTCTGGCACACAAGCAGTGAGGAACTGATGATTACATTGGGGAGGAGAAGACATACCTGGCACACAAGCAGTGAGGAACTGATGTGGACCAGGAGCGTACAAGCTACACTACTTATACTTTACAGAGAGTGACACTGATACAAGGAGAGTAACACAGAGTCACGTATTTACAAGGAGCATTGTTCTCCGTATGGGACAAGAGGAATACACAGAAGGAGAACAAGGCGATAAGAACAAAAGAAATCCAGACCAAGATGATATCATAGTGACATCACAATAAGGATAGAACAAAGGAAAGTACAAAGATGCAAAGTACAATGTAGAGTCCAGAGAAGTCCGAATGATGTCATTATACATGATGTCATAGATAAGAAGAAAGTCCGAAATTGTACAGATCAAATATCTAATCTACAAGTCCTGTAAATCTTATCTAAAACAGTCCATGCTGCAAGTCCGGTCTGTCCAGAGCCGCTAAGTGCGCAAAGGTCACTTATCAACACAAAGGAGTACAGGAGTACTCAAAGTGGACAGTCTGAGGACTGATCCATGGAATTCGCAGGCCTTATATACCTAGGGACATGGTCTGTGCATAGGTGTTTAGGGCAGGCTTAGGGCCTTTCCATGGGTGCTGTGGAAACTGCACAGGGAATATCCGAGTACTTCTAATAATAGTGTCCAATCGCAATAAGTAACGGGATCGTACGATAGATCCGTAGTCCAATCAGAATAAAGCATAAGGTGGTACGACTCTTCCGCAGTTGATGGTGCGATATGACGCAATCCGCAGTCAATATGACGCGATAATGACGTGACTGCTCCACAGTCCAATAGGATAAATCCATGACAGTGGCACAACTGCACCGCAGTTGGTGACGTGTTGGTGATGTGTCTTCTCTATCAGCCAATGGGATAATTCCTCAGATATGGTACGATTTGCTCCAAATCGTGGGGTGGATCTTGACAAATGGGAATGACTCTTCCATAGTCCTCAGGGGGGTGCTCTGCACGTGGTGTGTCACGTGGTGGATAAACAGAGGCTTGATTACGTGATCGTCGGAGTATGAAATTCGAACTCCGCTTCCAGATTTCCCAATTAGGAAGGTGATTACATAAGACCGGGCCGGTCCGGAACGGTCTTGAACGCCTGAGTCGTGAACGAGTTTCTAGGTTCACGACATGATCTGCTCCACTTCGAATTCTTCTTCTCCGTCCACGAGGTCAGGGGGAGGGCGTGAGAAGTTTTCCCCATGCAGCTCTGTCTCCTTATATGGCGTGAGGAGGTTTGCATGGAATACTGGGTGTATCTTCCACGTGCTTGGCAGCTCCAACTCGTACGTTACTGCTGATAAGACCTTCTTAATTTGGAAGGGCCCGTGACATTTAGGGGCTAGCTTCGCAGTGGGGTAGAAGGTTTTTAGGTTCGTTCCCTCTAGCCAGACCTGGGCTCCCTCGGCATAGGGAATAAAGTGGCTTCTTCCCTTCTTTGCCATGAGGTTTTGTGCATATTTGATGCAGTCTTGTGCGTGCTGTCGCCTTGTGGTCATTTCATCTAAACGCTGGTCAACTGATGGTACTGCGGTGGGTTTTGAAACCCAAGTAGTTCGTGGTTCCCATCCCATGATGAGTGAGAATGGGGAGTGCTTTGTGGTAGCGTTTGGCCAAGAGTTGTGCGTGAACTGAGCTATTGGGAGCACTTCGGCCCAGTTGTCCTGTTGAACGTTGCTCCAATGACGCAAATATTGTTCCAGCCATTGGTTGGTACGTTCCGATTGGCCATCCGTTTGGGGGTGGTATGTGGAGGAAATGTTTTGTCGTATTCCAAGTATGCTGCACAGCCCCTTCATGAATGCCGATGTAAACCGTGGATCCCTGTCCATGATGAGTCTGCGGGGTATCCCGTAGTGTGGGTAGACGTGCTGGAGGTATAGTCGTGCTACTTCTTCGGCGGTGATAGCTTCGTGACAGGGTATAAAGATTGCGGCTTTCGAGCAGTCGTGGTCTGTGATCGTGAGGATGGAGTCAAAGCCTTGGGACAGGGGTAGTTTCGTGATAAAATCCATGGTAACGACTTCAAACGGTTCTGCTTTGGGGTCGGTAGATATGGGGAATAGGTGGGGTTTTTGTCGGTGTGGGTTAATTTTGTTGGACTGGCATGTGGCGCATCCCTTCACATATTCTTCAACGTCTTTTTGTATGGTGGGCCACCAATAGTCGCGTCGCACTAGTTCGCGCGTATTGGCGATTCCGGGGTGGCCCATGCTTGGAGAGTCGTGAAAGAAAGCGATTACCCCCCGCTTAAGATCGTTGTCCCCGACAACGACTAACGCGTCGTCTTTCCACCACAGCCCTTTGTGCTGTTTGAGGTTGTGGTGTTCGGCCCATTGTGCCGCTTCTTCCTTACCAGCGTTCTGAGCCACCCGGGACCAGATGTCCATATCACATATTGACATTTGGGTGGCTCGGATGAATCGTTCAGCTGGTAGGACGATGACGTCAGTGTTGTCCCCTTCGCCGGACTCATAATCTGACCGCCTGGACAGGGCGTCTGCGTGCGTGTTCTTTGTTCCTGCTACGTGTCTCAGAATGAAGTCGTATTCTGACAGCTCCAGGAACTCTCACGCGATCCTCCGGTTAATCTTCTGGGGTTCCTTCCAGTATTGGAGGTTGGCGTGATCAGTGTGGATAATGATTTTATGGGGGGATCCTACAAGGTACGTTCTCCATGTTCGTAGTGCTTTGACCACGGCCAGTAATTCTCGGTCATAGATGTTGTAGTTTCGCTCTGTCTCCGTAAATGACTCGGAGTGGAATGCAATGGGGTGAAACTTCTGGTCGGGCCCTAATTGGTTCAGCACGGCCCCTATCGCAACGTTTGATGCATCGACCTCTAGCTCAAATGGTTTAGTGAGGTCTGGGAATAAAAGCACGGGTTCCTCGCATATGTGCTTCTTAATGTCTTCGAAGGCATTCTGCTGTGTATCACCCCAGTGCCATTGGATATCCTTCTTTGTGAGGTCATGGAGGGGTCGGGCGAGTTGGGAGAACCCCCGTATAAACCTTCGATAGAAGTTGCAGAACCCCAGGAACACACGAACCTCCTTGAGGCTCTTTGGGGGTTGCCATTCTCGGATCCCTCGAATTTTAACGGGGTCCATCTGCAGTTGTCCCTGGCCAATAATGAGGCCTAGGTATTCGGTTTTGTGGACCTCAAATTCGCACTTCTCCGGTTTCACGTACAAATCGTGTTCCTCACAGAGTCGTAACACTTCATGGAGGACCTTTCGATGATGGTTCTTATCGTCGGTTGTGGCAACGAGGATATTGTCCATGTAGACAACGACCTTGTTTGTCAGGATAAGGTCGCGGAATATGGTGTCCATCATTGTTTGGAAGGTAGAGGGGGAATTTGTAAGGCCAAAGAACATGACGCGCGGTTCAAATAGACCTTGATTGGTCTTGAACGCCGCTTTCCACTCGTCTCCCTCCTGAATGCGGACATTATTGTACCCCCATTGAATGTCTAGCTTTGAGTACAATCGCGCGGTTCGGATGCGGTTGACGAGTTCAGGGATGAGGGGGAGGGGGTAGTGGTTTTTTACAGTGAGTTCGTTGAGGCGTCGGTAGTCCTGTACTGGGCGTAGTTTCCCGTCTTTCTTTTTGATGAAGAAGAAAGGCGATGCGTAGGCAGACTTCGAAGGGCGGATGTATCCCTTCTCGAGTTGCTTGTTCAGGAAGGCTGTGAGTGCCTCTCCTTCATTTGCGGTTAGGGGGTATACTTTGCAGTCAAGGGTGGCAGGTGTGTCGGGGAGTAATTCAATGGTGTGGTCCCATGCCCGGGACGGGGGGAATCGGTGCGACGCTTCTTCACTGAACACCTTATGGTGTGACCAGTATTCTGGAGGAACCATTTCCTCAAATGTTTGGACTTGCTTTTTCGCCGCTTCCTGCTGCGCGAGTTCTGATGCTGTTGTTGTCTTTCGCAGGAAGGTGATGTTTGGCTCCAGTTCTTCGTTCACAACCTGCTCCCAGGCCTCCTCGTCAAGCCCATACGCCTCGATAGCCCTGATAGCTGCTTCAACAGGCATGGTGTCACTTTGGAGGTTCAGGCTGGAGATTACAACTGGTTGGAAATTCTCATTTAGCGTGGCATTTCTCCATTCTATCTCAGGCTCAAAGGCCGAGAACCAAGGATAGCCCAGGATCGCTTCATCCTTTCCTAGATTGGTTACCAGGAAACGGAGCGTCTTCGTGCGCTCACCAGTCCGCACCGCCAAATCAGTGTACTGGGTTATCGCGCCGTCTCGGTTGTAAGTGCCGTCAACGTTCCATATAGTAATGGGGGTGGAGACGGGTCGGGTTCCGAGATGCGTTTGTTTGAGCAACTCCACACAAATAAAGTTGTCGGTTGCTCCAGAGTCCAATAGGACCTGTTGTTTGGCCGTCGTGTTTGCAGATTTGAAAAGAACTGGGATTCGCATAGATCGATATCTGCTATAGTACATGTGCAGCGCCTTTGCCCAGGCCGACGGGTTTAGGTGTTCGGAAAATCCTTTCCTCCAAAAAGCTTCTCCACCAAGAGGTCCCGCACTTCTTTTGGTTGAGCGGCCAGCGCTGCGATCTGAGCGTCAGCCGCTTCGTCATTCGACAGTATGCGGTTTGCTGATATGGCGACTTGAGTAATGAGGGGGGGAGGCGATACTGCGGAGGTAGTGGGGACAGGAGGAGGCGTTCCTCCGTCATTTGTGGTCTGAGCAACGTGAGTGCCTTTTTGTGGGCAATTACGCGACACATGACCCTTTTCTCTGCATTGGAAACATCTCCCCTCCACGACCATCCTTTGCTTCTCAACGTCTGTGAGGGTTGTGCAAGCTCTAGTGTGGCTAATATCCATGGTGTTTGGGTCACGCACCTTGTTAAGGGCTTGGACCCACTGGTCTCGGGTGTGACCCCCTCGTTTTTCATTCTGCCAGTTGTGTGTGAGGCGGGGCTTCAGCATAAGGTATTCGGCTTGCTGAAGTCACGCTGCCGCTTTCCATTGATCCCACGTAACTGGGTGTTGGAAGCGTATGGCATTAATTACGAGGTTGTCAGGGAGTCCCGCTTGGAATTTTTCGATGACGTTGGCTTCGTCTGGATTATAGCCAGCTTTTGTCATGAGGTTCTGGAACTTTGCGATATACGTGTCGATGTCTTCGCCAATCATCTTTAACTTATCGATGTCTTGGCGCGCTCTGGTTTGTTCAGTGGTGTCGGTGTAGGCGTTCATGAACCGGTCAAGGACCGTGTTCCATAGGTTTTCTTCGTTGTGCAGTACTCCTCCTGCTATCTGGGTGTCTAGCCACGCGGTTTGCTTGTCTACCCAATCGTCCACCAGGTGTCCTCTCATGTATGAGAGGAAGGTCATGGCTCACGAGTAGGGCACTGTCAGCTGGTCCACAGTTGGGTTCATTCCTCGATAAATTCAAAAGGATCAAAGAAAGTTTTGACTCTCCTCTCTGTTTCCATTGAAGATGGGTGGTGGGTTGCCCCCAAGTTTGCCCCCTCCTGGTGCTGGTATTGCCCTGGCTGGGCCCATGGGGAGCGCACCTCCTCCTGGGGCACCGCCACCAGGGGCTCCACCTCCCGGACCCCCTCCACCGCCACCAGGGGCACCGCCGCCCGGTGGGCCTCCACCGCTACCATGTATGCCTCCACTAGGTCCAGTAGTTGGGCCACCGCTTGGCCCCGTCGTTGGCTGGGCGCTAGAGCTATGAGTCGCTCCACCCGTCAGAGCAGCCGATCGACCTCCTGTAACATGTGGTCCTCCACTGCCCGAGCCAGAGGCTCCCGCAGTAGTAAGGCTGGTGGCGACCTGAGTGTTGGTGGCCATCTCTGGCTGTACGGGAGTGAGGGTGGTCAATTCGTCTGGGTTGACGTTGATTCCTGTGATGTTGGTTGACCCAAGGGGTCCTGCACCGAATTGTGGAGGGACAGTTTTGTAGGCATACCACCGTCCTTGCTTTGGGTCGTAGTCAATGTAAGCCCAAATGTGAAGGTTGTCGAAGTAATGGACCTGGTGATACTCTTGGTTTTTGGCGTCAAAGATGAAATATCCCTCTTGGTTATGGATCTCTTCCCAGATTACTGCGCCCTTTTCGTGGCTAGAGAGTTCGTCAGTCAGATACCGATCGATGTACTGCAGCTGGAATTTCGTGCGACTCCTACTAGTCACCAGGGTTGCAAGAGACTTGACTTAATGTAACGTTACCACAGGAACGTTATGTGCGATGTGCATGTCACTAAGTCACTCAGGCCGAGGTAACGGGATGCGAGTTAGTCGGTTAAGACCAAGTTCGATGATGAATAAGCACCACACGATCTCCTCAGACACGCAGGTGATAGTCGGGGGTTCTGGGGTTCAAGTGCAAAGGCGAACCAAAGTCATGCTCAAGTGAAACAGCGAGTGTAAAGTCGTTCGTGGATTGACAACGATGTGGTATTACACAAGAAGTCAAGTCTACCATACAAGCTAGGTAGCGTGCGACTTATATACTAGTACAGGATGTTTGTACACAACAAACATATGGCGCGATATAAGGGTTCTGAGTAAAAACAGAACAAAGGTACAACTATAGTAAGAAACATGGTGATTGCGTGGGGTCATGTGCGAGTCAGCTGAGCCCGGAGCGCCGTGAACTTTGATATACAGGGAAGGAGGCGTAAAGGCGTATCGTGTGGCAAAGAGATCATCCGAAACGGTTGGGCACATAAGGAGTTATGAGCGTATCAAGGTGGGGTGTGGGAGTAAGAAGCGAGGAACGGAAGCGTCCAAGAGAAAAGAAGGGAAAATCATGACACCTTCTGTGCTGGGAACAACCAGCAGTACAGCAAGCTGGTGCACGCCACTCCCTATTTTGAGGGACAGTCCCCTACCCCCACTTACACCAACGATGACCTCATGTTCCTGCTCTCTGACAGCGGGTTAGTCAACTCAGTCAATCAAGCACTCCTTCACATGAAGGACCTCCCCCTCATTGCCGAGGTACACTGTTACCAGTGCATGACCCTCAGTTACCACGCCCAGCAACATCAAGTGGTGGTGGAGCAGATGAGGCTTGAGAAGATCGAGATCAAGAAGAACCAGTGCGTTCATTGACTCCAGTGGGCCCACATGATCAACCGCATTGAGAACAAGCAGTCCGTGCTTCATCGCGGACCACAAGCTGAAGAAGACGCCAAGGAGATGCAGGTGATTCAGCACATCCGCTCTCTCAGTACAAACCCCCTCACGGTCATATGCAATCAAGCTGGGGCTTGAACCTGAAAAGGGGGTGATGTTACATTTTGTTCTTGGACTACCTGGCCTGGTTGTGAACTCTGACATACTCATGATGACTCGATATGTCAGTAGTAATGTGTCATGGACTTCTCATATCAGTCAGCTATTGTGCCTTGATGACTGATGCCTCTATTGTTGTATGTGTATGATATTACAATATGGATGACTGATTCCTAGGATCACTGTAGTAGGGTTTACACTACTTACACTATTGGCTAGGATGTGGTTCAAGCAGAGCTTGGAATAGCTCCCTTATGTGTATATAAGACTGTAGTTGTATGACCAGGATCCCCATCTTGGTCTTCTTCAATTACCACTTCTAACTCATCTTCTATGCAGAGGCCTAGGGTCCTCTAGTGAACTGTTACCGGCATATCCCTTAGACCAAGGGGATCCCTGTGTACTTGTCATCTCATTCCACCCTGTGGATGGTGACCTATCCCACCAATACTTCGTGCCATCTTGTCTTCAAATATCTCAATGCTCAGACCACGTGTCCCTTCAAGTGCTTCTTGTTACGTCTACCACGGACGTCTGCCTGACTTAGGCACTATTGTGACGTGGGTTCCCTCGGGGGTGAAACCTGTGGTTGTCCGAGTGCTTGGGGAAGACTGCGGGGTGAGGCCAATACGTGCCTGTGGAGTCTCTGTACGTGTACAACGTCTCTTCTATGGGAACGTTCGGGGGTGGACTTGGGACTTTGCGAATGTACTCCCACTCGAGGTTGTCGACGATGTAGTAGCAGTGAGTGGGATGAGTGGTACGAGAGTTGAGGTATTCAAATACGAGATGACACGTAGTACCAGGCGGGTAAGTTACGGTCGGCTGATCTACCATTCACGAACGAAGATGGAGATATGAGGTCACGGGGATCCCTTCTTGGTCACTGAGGGATATGCCGGAGCTAGTTCACTTAGGGACGACGCGAGTCCCTAGCACAGAAGACGAATAGAAGTGGTAATTGAAGAAGACCAAGATGGGGATCCTGGTCCGTACTACTGCGAACTTAAATACAAGTAAGGGAGTTAGTTCTAGCTCCGCTTGAACTCGTATGTAACCAATAGCGTAAGTAGCGTACTCTAATAATAGAATGCGCAGTCGTCTCCGTAATCCGAAACACGTACAACAATAGGGATCCTCAGTCAGCATAGTAATCATCATCACGTACAGCAACAGCGGGCATCAGTCATCCAAACACGAGGCAGCAAGATCTGAAGTCCATGACGTATTACTACTAACGTGTCGAGTCATCACGAACACGTCAGAGTCCACAACCGGTCTGGGCAGTCCGGGACGAAGCGTAACACTTCTACATCCTCGACTCTGCCAAGTGGCAATTTGTCAGAGGCATCCGTGAACCACCACCCAACATCCTGATAGGTTTTACCCTTTATACATATCGCAACTCTACCGGCACCTTTTGCAGTCATCCCGCCATATTCCCCAGCATACCCAAGAACCACCGCTACAATCCCCAAGGGAACCCATGTCACACAAGTGCCTAAGTCAGGCAAATGTCCGTGGTAGACGTTACATGAGCGAAGAGAAGTCTCATGGCTAAGTCTAAGTGGTAATTTACATCAGGTGTATGTAAAAACACGATATTGTGGATGCCTGTACTCATCACTTTTGCACTTCCAGACATGGTAGGGCCATAGGGTATATAATCCCTCCTATGGGGAGGGAGGTGAATACAGACATTCACTCTCTTTCTCACTTGTGCACCCTCTCCACTCTATAGTCTCTCTACCTACTCAAAGGTGAGAACTCCATTCCTGATAGCTGCGTGCATTGCTGCGCTTCAGGTTATGGGCCCTGCTACAGGGTTTGCCATTGCACTCTTTGATAGAGCTGCACCTTGGTCACCACCCACTGCGGTGTCACCTTTGAAAAGAGGGGACTCATGCAGTTGTAGGCACTAGACTTCAAGGAGGCTCCCTGGTTACTAGCAACCCAATATTGTACTCTAGAGGAGTATGCAGACCAGGCCTCTCACCTACCTAAACAAGGCCATGTGAACAACCTCAATTAATTTTGAGGCACTGTACTGATGAACAGCATAGGTGGAGATGCATACTCACAGTGAATGTAACGTTACCACAGGAATGTTATGTGCGACGTGCACGTCACTAAGTTGCTCAGGCCGAGGTAACAGGATGCGAGGTGGTCGGTTAAGACCAAGTTCAATGATGAGTAAGCACCACATGGCCTCCTTGGGCACGTGGGTGATAGTCGGGGAATTCAGGGGTTCAAGCGCAAAGGCGAACCAAAGTCGTGCTCAAGTGAAACAGCGAGCATAAAGTCGTTCGTGGATTGACAACGATGTGGTATTACACAAGAAGTCAAGTCTACCATACAAGCTAGGTAGCGTGCGACTTATATACTGTTACAGGATGTTTGTACGCAACAAACATATGGCGCGATATAAGGGTTCTGAGTGAAAATGGAACAAAGATACAACTATAGTAGGAAACATGGTGATTGCGCGGAGTCATGTGCAAGTCAGCTGAGCTCGGAGCGCCGTGAACTTTAATATACAGGAAAGGAGGCGTAAAGGCGTATCGTGCGGCGAAGAGATCATCAGAAACGGTTGGGCGCATAAGGAGTTATGGGCATATCAAGGTGGGGTATGGGAGTAAGAAGCGAGGAATGGAAGCGTCCAAGAGAAAAGAAGGGAAAATCGTAACATTACCCCCCTGTTAGATCTGAAGTTGCCACGACTTCAGTCACTGCCGATGTAGTCGTATACGTCAGCGCTGGGGTCGTTAGTCTCATCATCCTGGTCATCCACCGGGCAGACGTGTCGGCGTAGGAACAAATACCTGCCGCGCTCTCCACACCGCCTACATGCTTCGTATTGCAGGCACTCGATCTCGTCATGCCGCGCATCGAACCTCAGGCACTTCCCACACCAGTGGGGGCGCTCAGAGGGCTCCTCGAACGCCAGAGTGATGGGCGCGAGGCAGTGGATAAGACAATTCTCGGAAGCGTGAGCCCGACTTGCGCACCACACACAGACACCAGTCGGCAGCTTGTTGGGGCATTCACTCATCTTATGCCTGTGCTTCTTGCACAAGTAACACTTGCGCCGTTTCTGCGTCCGACTGGGTCCATCTACGAGGTGCGGCATCTCGACGGGTCCTCCAGGGCGCGGCACGAGCAGAAGCTCAGGGAAGTAGTGGCGAGGGCGTATGGGGCGAGTGGTGAGCTTGACAAATTTATCGGTAATGAGGGGGATGGCGCCTGCGTACTGCATGCGCTTCGTGATACCCTGGAGCTTAGCATCTAGGTGGAACTGGTCCCTCACAGCCTCTTGCTCTAGACGTCGTAGGTCCGCCCATCACATGTGCAGGGTAATCTTATCCCCAAGACACTGCCGCAACCTCGCAACCTCTGCCGACAGGCGGGGGTTTTTGAGCTCGCTCAGCACCTCATTGATCGTGACAGCGTGTGGGTCTTGCGGGCTAAAGACCGCCAGTTGGTGAGGGGAGATAGCTGGGTGCATGGCCGTCGGTCGAGGTGTCGACAGATAGACCTCTTGGCAGTAGCAGGGTTTCCCCCTCCCCAGAGTCCTGACGATTTCCTGATAGTTGCAGCGGTAGTAGATGTACTTCGCCAGGACTTTTGTGACATCATCCTCGAGTGGGAGCATGAGCAAGAAGAAAAATGGCGTGTCGGGGGCGTTAAGGAAGAACAGGAGGCCAGGGTCATCCGACTCCTCGTCATCCCCTTCATCAATCGGCTCCTCGTCGTCATCTAGGGATGCAAGCCGAGGATCCGGTCGTACTTGATGAGGGGAGACGGCAGGTGTCAGTGAGTAGGGGTGGGGTAGTTCAGATGCCAGCTGTGATAAAGGGACAATGGGTGTGATGCCTGGGGGTGCCTCCAAGAGAGGTGCGACTGCAGGTTCTAATGGTGGGGGGGAGGATGGCGGCGGTGTGGGGCTAGTAGGAGATATGTTGAGGGCAATAGCAAGGACGGGGGTCAGGGGGGTGTGATGGGATGACTGAGTATGGTGTGCGGGATATAAATGGTGTGGGGATTCCCTCTGACTGTGAGGGAACTGTCAGTCATTCGAGGATCAGGGCTGATGGGGGACGAGGCCGGTCGTTAGCTGGAGCGGTGTGGTGGGGGGTAGGAGTTGTCATAATGGATGGGGACTAGGAGGTCGTTTCTTGTTCCTTCTTATAACTTTCGCCCCACTCCATCAGCCGTTGGGTTGCGGTGATAGAAGTCGGCGATTGCACCTGGCGCATGCTTGACGTGGTCAGCTGGCTCCCACGAGCTATCACTCATGGGAAAGCCTTTCCACTTGACTAGGAATTGTAGTTTGCGCCCTCGTCCATGGAGTCGTGACCCCATGATCTGCTCCACCTCGAATTCTTCTTCTCCATCCACGAGGTCAGGGGGGGGGCGTGAGAAGTTTTCCCCATGTAGTTCCGTCTCCTTAAATGGTGTGAGGAGGTTCATGTGGAACACCGGGTGTATCTTCCATGTGACTGGCAGCTCCAACTCGTACGTCACCTCCGATAAGGCCTTCTTGATTCGGAATGGACCGTGGCGTTTAGGGGCTAATTTTGCGGTGGGGTAGAACGTTCTCAAGTTTGTCCCTTCTAGCCAGACCTGGGCCCCTTCAGTGTAAGGGATGAAGCAGGTTCTGCCCTTCTTGGCCATGAGTTCTTGCACATGTTTAATGCAGTCTTGTGTGTGCTGTCGTCTTACGACCATCTCCTCCAGGCATTGGTCAACTGACGGTACTTGTGTAGGTTTCGGGACCCATGTCATTCGTGGTTCCCATCCCATGATGAGTGAGAACGGGGAGTGTTTTGTGGTTGCATTTGGCCAAGAATTGTGCGCGAACTGTGCTACTGGGAGTGCTTCCGCCCAATTGTCCTGTTGAACATTGCTCCAATGATGTAAGTACTGTTCCAGCCATTGGTTGGTATGTTCTGACTGGCCGTCTGTTTGGGGGTGATATGCGGAGGAAACGTTCTGTCGTATTCCTAGCGTGCTGCACAACCCTCTCATGAACGCGGACGTGAATTGTGGGTCCCGGTCTGTGATGAGTTTGCGTGGCATTCCATAGTGTGGGTAAACGTGTTGGAGATATAGGCGTGCTACTCCTTCGGCAGTAATGGTTTCGTGACAGGGTATGAAGATCGCGGCTTTTGAGCAGTCGTGATTGGTGATCATGAGGATGGAGTCAAATCCCTGAGATGGGGGTAATTTGGTGATGAAGTCCATGGCAACAACTTCGAATGGTTCTGCCTCAGGGTCGGTAGATATGGGGAATAGGTGGGGTTTTTGTTGGTGGGGGTTAATTTTGTTGGCCTGGCATACGGCACATCCCTTGACGTACTCTTCAACGTCTTCTCGTATGGTGGGCCACCAGTAGTCACGTCGTACTAGTTCGCGCGTGTTGGCAATTCCAGGGTGGCCCATGCTCGGAGAGTCGTGAAAGAAGGCGATTACCCCCCACTTAAGATCGTTGTCCCCGACAACGACTAACGCGTCGTCTTTCCACCTCAGCCCCTTGTGCTGTTTGAGGTTGTGGTGTTCGGCCCATCGTGCCGCTTCTTCCTTGCTGGCGTTCTGAGCCACCCGGGACCAGATATCCATATCGCATATTGACATCTGGGTGGCTCAGATGAATCTTTTGGCTGGTAGTACGATGACGTCGGTGTTATCCCCTTCACTGGACTCATAATCCGACTGCCTGGACAGGGTGTCTGCGTGTGCATTCTTCATTCCCGCTACATGTCTCAGAATAAAGTCATATTCCGATAGCTCTAGGAACTCTCGTGCTATTCTCCGGTTGATCTTCCGGGGTTCCTTCCAATACTGGAGGTTGGCGTGATCGGTGTGGATAATGACTTTATGGGGGGATCCTACGAGGTACGTTCTCCATGCTCGTAGTGCTTTGACCACAGCTAGTAATTCCCGGTCATAGATGTCATAATTTCACTTCGTCTCCGTAAATGACTTGGAGTGGAATGCGACGGGGTGAAATTTCTGGTCGGAGCCTAATTGATTTAGCATGGCTCCTACCGCAACGTTTGAGGCGTCGACCTCCAGTTCGAATGGTTTCGCAAGGTCCGGGAATAGAAGCACGGGTTCTTCGCATATGCGCTTCTTAATGTCTTCGAAAGCGTTTTGCTGTGCGTCACCCCAGTGCCATTGGACGTTCTTCTTTGTGAGGTTGTGGAGAGGTCGGGCAAGTTGGGAAAACCCCTGTATGAATCTTCGGTAAAAGTTGCAGAACCCTAGGAACGTGCGAACCTCTTTGAGGCTCTTCAGAGGTTGCCATTCCCGAATTCCTCGAACTTTGACAGGGTCCATTTGTAATTGTCCCTGGCCGATGATGAGGCCCAGGTACTCAGTTTCGTAGACCTCAAACTCGCACTTCTCTGGTTTTACGTATAGGTCGTGTTCCTCACAAAGTCGCAGCACTTTATGTAGGACCTTTTGATGATGGTCCCTGTTGTCGGCCGTGGCGACAAGAATGTTGTCCATATAGACAACAACCTCGTTTGTCAGGATAAGGTCACGGAATACGGCGTCCATCATCGTTTGGAAGGTGGAGGGGGAATTGGTAAGGCCGAAGAACATGACGCGGGGTTCGAATAGACCTTGGTTGGTCTTGAACGCCGCTTTCCACTCGTCGCCTTCTTGGATGCGGACATTATTGTATCCCCATCGAATGTCTAATTTTGAGTACAGTCGCGCGTTCGGATACGATCGACGAGTTCTGGGATGAGGGGGAGGGGATATTGGTTCTTTACGGTGAGTTCGTTGAGATGTTGGTAGTCCTGTACCGGGCGTAGTTTTCCATCTTTCTTTTTGATAAAGAAGAAAGGTGACGCATAGGCAGACTTTGAAGGGCGAATGTATCCCTTCTCAAGTTGTTCATTTAGGAAGGCTGTGAGTGCCTCTCCTTCGTTTGCAGTTAAGGGGTATACTTTACAGTCGAGGGCGGTGGGTGCGTCGGGGAGTAATTCAATGGCGTGGTCCCATATACGGGACGGGGGGAATCGGTACAACGCTTCTTTGCTAAACACCTTTCGGTGTGACCAATATTCTGGAGGAACCATTTCCTCAAACGTTCGGGCCTGCCTCTTTGCTGCTTCCTGCTGGGTGAGTTCCAACGCGGTGGTTGTCTTTCACAGGAAGGTAATGCTCGGCTCTGACTCTTCGTTCACAACCTGCTCCCATGCTTCCTCGTTGAGCTTATATGCCTGTAGGGCCCTGATGGCCACTTCCAAGGGCATGGCGTCAGTTTGGAGGTTCAGGCTGGAGATTACGACTGGTTGGAAGTTTTTGTTCAATGTGGCATTCCTCCACTCTATCTCAGGCTTGAAGGCCGAGAACCAGGGGTAGCCCAGGATCGCTTCGTCCTTTCCTAGGTTGGTTACCAGGAAATGAAGTGTCTTCGTGCGCTCACCGGTCCACACCGCCAAATCGGTGTACTGGGTTATTGCGCCATCTCAGTTGTAGGTTCCGTCAACGTTCCATATGGTGATGGGAGCGGAGACGGGTCGGGTTCCGAGATGCGTTCGTTTGAGCAGCTCCACACAAATAAAGTTGTCGGTTGCTCCAGAGTCCAAAAGGACCTGTCGTTCAGCCGTTGTGTTTGCAGATTTGAAGAGAACTGGGATTCGCATGGATTGATATCTGCTATAGTACACATGTAACGCCTTTGCCCAGGCCGACGGGTTTAGGCATTCGGAAAATCCTTTCCTCCAAAAAGCTTCTCCACCAAGAGGTCCCGCACCTCTTTTGGTTGAGCGGCCAACGCTGCGATCTGAGCGTCAGCCGCTTCATCATTCGACAGTACACGGTTTGCTGATACGGTGACTCGAGTAACGAGGGGGGAAGGCGATACTGCTGGGGGTAGAGGGGACGGGAGGAGGCACTTCTCCTCCACTTGTGGTCTGAGCAACGCGAGTGCCTTTTTGTGGGCAATTACGTGACACATGACCCTTTTCTCTGCATTGGAAACATCTCCCCTCCGCGACCATCCTTTGCTTCTCAACGTCTGTGAGGGTTGCGCGGGCTCTAGTGTGGCTAATATCCATGGTGTTTGGGTCACGCGCCTTGTTAAGGGCTTGGACCCACTGATCTCGGGTGTGACCCCCTCATTTTTCACCTTGTCGGTTGCGTGTGAGGTGGGGCTTCAGCATCAGGTATTCGGCTTGCTGAAGTCGTGCCGCCGCTTTCCATTGATCCCATGTAACTGGGTGTTGAAAGCAGTATGGTGTTGATTACGAGATTGTCAGGGAGTCCTGCTTGGAACTTTTCGATGACGTTGGCTTCGTCTGGATTGTAGCCGGCTTTGGTTGTGAGATTCTGGAATTTTGCGATATATGTGTCGATATCTTCGCCAATCATCTTTAACTTATCAATGTCTTGGCGCGCTCTGGTTCGTTCAGTGGTGTTGGTGTAGGCGTTCGTGAACCGGTCAAGGACCGTGTTCCATAGGTTTTCTTCATTGTGCAGTACTCCTCCTGCTATCTGGGTGTCCAGCCACGCGGTTTGCTCATCTACCCAATCGTCCACCAGATGCCCCCTCATGTACGAGAGGAAGGTCATGGCCCTTGAATAGGGTATTGTAAGCTGGTCCACGGTTGGGTTCATTCCTCGATAAATTCAAAAGGATCGAAGAAAGTTTTGACTCTCCTCTCTGATTTCCATCGAAGACGGGTGGTGGGTTGCCCCCAAGTTTGCCCCCTCCCGGTGCTGGTACTGCCCCGGCTGGGCCCACAGGGAGCGCACCTCCTCCTGGGACGCCACCACCAGGGGCTCCACCACCCGGACCACCTCCCCGCCACCAGGGGCACCGCCACCCGGTGGGCCTCCACTGCTACCATGTATGCCTCCACTAGGTCCAGCAGTTGGGCCACTGCTTGACCCTGTCGTCGGCTGGGCGCTAGAGCTATGAGTCGCTCCGCCCGTCTGAGCAGCCGGTCGACCTCCTGTAGTATGTGGTCCTCCACTGCCCGAGCCGGAGGCTCCCGTGGTAGTAAGGCTGGTGGCAACCTGAGTGTTGGTGGCCATCTCTGGCTGTATGGGAGTGAGGGTGGAGGATTCATCTGGGTCGACGTTAATTCCTGTGATGTTGGTTGACCCAAGGGGTCCTGCGCCGAATTGTGGAGGGACAGCTTTGTAGGCGTACCACCGTCCTTGTTTTGGGTCGTAGTCGATATAGGCCCAGATACGAAGGTCGTCGAAGTAATGGACTTGGTGGTATTCCTGGTTTTTGGCGTCAAAGATGAAGTACCCCTCTTGGTTGTGGATTTCTTCCCAGATTACTGCTGCCTTTTTCGTGGCTGGAGAGTTTGTCAGTGAGGTACCAATCGATGTACTGTGGCTGGAATTTCGTGCGACTCCTACTAGTCGCCAGGGTTGTGAGAGACTTGACTTAATGTAACGTTACCACAGGAACGTTATGTGCGATGTGCACGTCACTAAGTCGCTCAGGCCGAGGTAACGGGATGCGAGGTGGTCGGTTAAGACCAAGTTCAATGATGAGTAAGCACCACACAGCCTCCTCGGGCACGTGGGTGATAGTCGGGGAATTCAGGGGTTCAAGCGCAAAGGCGAACCAAAGTCGTGCTCAAGCGAAACAGCGAGCGTAAAGTCATTCATGGATTGACAATGATGTGGTATTACACAAGAAGTCAAGTCTACCGTACAAGCTAGGTAGCGTGCGACTTATATACTGTTACAGGATGTTTGTACGCAACAAACATATGGCGCGATATAAGGGTTCTGAGTGAAAACGGAACAAAGATACAACTATAGTAGGAAACATGGTGATTGCGCGGAGTCATGTGCAAGTCAGCTGAGCTCGGAGCGCCGTGAACTTTGATATACAGGGAAGGAGGTGTAAAGGCGTATCGTGCGGCGAAGAGATCATCAGAAACGGTTGGGCACATAAGGAGTTATGGGCATATCAAGGTGGGGTATGGGAGTAAGAAGCGAGGAACGGAAGCGTCCAAGAGAAAAGAAGGGAAAATCGTAACAGTGAATCAAGAGGTACTGTGGTGAGATATGTGAGGCACAGGGAAGCAGAGATCTTGCAAGGTAAGCTTAGAGATGTCTGATAGCACAGAGTGAGAACTGAGTGGTATTACAAGAGTAGAAAACATACCTGATAGCACAGAGTGAGAACTGGGGCTATCAGGGCATACATGGTACACTACTTATACAGTCTAGGGACAATGATGCACTTGTACAATAAGGGCATTATACAATAGACAGAATACAATAAGACCCGGAACAATGAGTGGGTCAGAACAAAGGGAAGTACTTAGACAATAAGTGACAATAGAGAATCCAGAACAAGGATGATATCATAGTGACATCACAATAAAGATATAACAAAAGGGTAGTCCAAAAAGTGTAGTACAATAACAAGTCCAGAGGAGTCCATATGATGTCATTGTACAGTGATGTCATAGATAATGGTAAAGTCCGAGATTGTGATGATCATACATCTAATCTACATGAGTCCTGTATATCTAATCTACAGCAGTCTGATATGTACATAGAGCCGCTAAGTGCGCACAGGTCACTTATCAACATGTACATGATAACCTTGGGGTGATGTCAAGCAGCCTCATATGGCTAAAGCAGGTTAACTGGCAGACTGCAAAGACCAGCGCTGTCATGAACCTAGAAACTCGTTCATAACTCAGGCATTCAAGACCGTTCCGGAGCGGCCTGGTCTTATGTAATCACCTTCCTTATTAGGAAATCTGGAAGCGGAGTTCGAATTCATACTCCGATGATCACGTGATTGATCATGTGATAACCCTCTGTTTATCCACCACATGATGCACCCACATGCAGAGCACCCCCTGAAGACTATGGAAGAGTCATTTGCCATTAGTCAAGATCTACCCCATGATTTGGAGCAAATTGTACCATTTCTGAGGACTTATCCCATTGGCTGATAGAGAAGACACATTGCCAACATGTCATCAACTGCAGTGCAGTTGTGTCACTTTCATGGATCTATCCTATTGGACTGTGGAGCAGTCACACCACTATTGCATCATATCGCACGAGAATTGCACCATCGACTGCAGAAGAGTCATACCACCCTATGCATTATTCTGATTGGACTACAGATCTATTGTACAATCCCATTACTTATTGCAATTGGATGCTATATTAGATGTCTCTCAGATGTTCCCTGTGCAGTTTCTGCAGTATTCTGCAGCACCTGTGGAAAGGCCCTAAGCCTGCCCTAAACCTATGCACAGACCATGTCCTCAGGTATATAAGGCCTGTGAATATCACTGAACAGTCCTCAGACTGTCCACTTGTATCACCCCTTACAAAGTCTGACAACTCTTCTGCCTGCCTCTCACCTCCTGTGCCCCTTCAGTTGTTGGACGTAGCCCCTTCAACAAGCTCCACTACCCCTTGGCTGAGTGCTGAGTTCTGCCTTCAGTGCCCCTTCAGTGAGTTGGCACTACCCTTCTCACAAGCACCACTATCCCTTGGCTGAGCGCCAAGTTCTGTTGGTCAAGCAAGCAGCCTTCCCCATCATCCTTTTCCCCCTTCACTGTTTACCCCCAGCTCTACCAACCCCTCAAGTCAGACTACTTATTGTCAAGTGACAGTGAGTCATCACACTTGGGCTTGGCAAGTGTTGTTTCATCTCAGTACTTGGGTCCCTGGTCCCTTGCTTACATCACCTACTCCACCAAGGGCCCAACCCTGGCTTCTTTGATTTGAGCTAAGGGGGGGGCTTTCACCTACCCAGCTCCACTTGCAGGGTGTGTTCCAATTGGGGTTGGTCAGGGCTTTGAGACTGAATTTGGTTCAGTTGGGTTGAGTCAGGACATGGTGTGGGATTGTCAGAGATGAAATTGGAGACTGGGTGTGAGGTGATGTTAGGATAGTGCTGGCAGGCAGTTATTGATGAACAGCATAGGTGAAGACAATCATACTCACAGTGGACAAAGGAGACTGTGGTGAGATATGAGCAGCAACAGGGATAACAGAGATCTTGCAGAGTAAGCTTAGAGAGATGTCTGATAGCACAGAGTGAGAACTGGGTGATATTACAAGAGTAAGAGACATACCTGATAGCACAGAGTGAGAACTGGGGCTATCAGGGTGTACATGGTACACTATTTATACAGTCTAGAGACAATGACGCACTTGTACAATAAGGGCGTTATACAATAGACAGAATACAATAAGACCCGGAACAATAAGTGGGTCAGAACAAAGGGAAGTACTTAGACAATAAGTACAATAGGGAATCCAGAACAAGGATGATATCATAGTGACATCACAATAAAGATATAACAAAAGGATAGTCCAAAAGCGTAGTACAATAACAAGTCCAGAGTAGTCCATGTGTTGTCATTGTACAGTGATGTCATAGATAAAGTAAAGGTCCGAGATTGTGATGATCATACATCTAATCTACATAAGTCCTGTATATCTAATCTAAAGCAGTCCGTTATCTGCGTGTCCATAGAGCCACTAAGAGCAAGCAGGTCACTTATCAACATCTCCCCGTGATCAGCAATCTGGGACTAGCACAAGCCCATGTCAACATTGTGTTGGTGGAGCAGGGTGCAAGCAAGTGACTTGGTGAAGCCATCTGCAACCATTTCCAGTGTAGGGGTTCTGATTAGAGCAATGGTGCCCTTTTCAATGTACTCCCTAATGACATGGTGCTGTATCGCAATGTGCTTGGATCACCTCCCAGTGACAGGGTTCAAGGCCAAGTCAATGGCACCCTTGTTGTCACCATGTAGTGGGATGGGGTTGTTGACCTCGTACCTGAGTTCCTTAAGGAAGCTCTGATACCAAGTGGCTTGATTGGCCACGTTGGTCATAGCCATGTATTCTGCCTCTGTAGTGTTTTGAGCTACTGTCTTTTGCTTGTGCGAAGACCATCTTATTGCACCATTGGCTAAAAGGAACACATAACCTGATGTGGAGTGTCTGTCGTCAACCTGGTCACCCAGGGAAGAGTCACTATAGCCATGAAGGCCATCTCCACTGGCGCCATCATAGACAATGTGCATGTCCACAGTTCCTGCTAGGTAGGACAGAACATACTGCGCTAGTTGTAGATGTTGGGGGGAAGGATTTGCTGCATACTGCACCAAACGTGATACAGCAAAGGCAATGTCAGGTCTAGTGCCAATCTGAATGTACAGCAGACTACCAATTAGTGACTGGTAGTGCGTAATGTCAGAGGTAGTGGCCTGGCCAGTATATTTAATAAGGTGCTCTTCAGCACCAGTGGGTAGGGGTGTGTTGTGTGGAGTGGCATCAGTCATGCCAAAGCATTCAAGGACATCCTTGATATAGCCAGACTGGTCTATTTTGATGCGTCTGAGGGAGCAGGTTGCGCACAATACACATACCAAGATATGATTCTATCTCCCCTGAGATCTGTCATCTCATAGCATTCAGAGAGGTCTGACTTCAGACACTTGATGTTCTCCAGTGAAGCACCCAAGATAGTGATGTCATCAACAGTAAACGATAACGAAGAGTGGACCATCCCCCTCTCATTGAGGCATCATATAAACTGCCTGCATCGGCGAACATCCACTTAAAGCCTAGTGCAATGAGCACTCCATGGAATTGTAAGTTCCATGCTGTGGGAGGCTTGTTTGAGACCATATATCACCTTAACTAGGTGGCACACCTTCATCTCGGAGCCAGTGACAGTGAAACCTTGTGGTTGCTCCATGTAAATCTCCTCATCAAGCACACCATTGAGAAAAGCAGACTTGACATCCATCTGATGGATGTGCCAGTCCTCTAGCGCAGCCAACACTAGAAGTAATCGTAGTGACTCAAATTGTGCGACAGGGGAGAAGGTTTCATCAAAGTCTATGCCAGGGATCTGCGTAAATCCCTTAGCCACCAAGTGAGCTCTGTAGCGGCCATCCGCCTTGAGCTTAAAGACCCATTTGGATTTTACTGCCTTGCGATTAGGCGGGAGATCCATTAACTCCCATGTGCCATTCTTGGCGAGTGCGTCCATCTCATACTGACACGCCTCAGTCCACCTGTCTGCATCCACAGACCGCATGGCCTCTGCATAGGTTGCAGGGTCTCTGCCAACATAAGCTGCAGCCAACAGCTCCACATATCCCAGCCTTCTGCCGCGCTGTGCCACATTATCTGCCATGAAGTAGCGGGGATTGGGCACAGGAACATGAGCAGAGCGTTGTGGTGCACTGTCCATTTTGCGCAACAGCTGACTACGCTGTGCTCAGTCCTCAAAACCTCCAGGCATATCTGGTGAAGGTGGAGGAGGGACATGGCGCATAATGTGCGTTGCACTTTGATGTGGGGGTGGAGAAGTGGGGGTGGTGTGCTCCTGCTTAGGAGTGGTGGGCAGAGTGGGTGGTGCAGGTGGTGGTGGCATGTGGGGACGCTCTGGTTTAGAGTCTAGAATATCTTCAACATCCTCCTCCTCACTACTGTTAGAGTGTGCAGGGGAGGGTGCTTGCTGTGGTGGTGGTGCCGGCGGGTTAGGCACGGCGTTCACTGGTGTGTAGATGTGTGGGGCTACACTGTTAGGCGCAGAAGGTGTTTGTACAGGGTGTGTCTCAGTACCCTGTAGGGAAGGAAAACTACTCTCATTGAATGTCACATCCCTGGACAATCGAACGGAGCGGGTTTGTCGGTCCCAAAGCCAATAGCCCTTTGATTCAGGCTCAAACCCAATAAGCATGACCTCAATGGCCTTTGCATCTAATTTGCGTCGCTTATCAGCGGGTACGTGCATGTACCCCTTGCATCCAAAGACGCGAAGATGTGAGACATCAGGCACTTTGCCAGAGTGCCAGAGCTCATATGTGGTGTGCCACTTGAGTGTACGGGTGGGAGAGCGGTTGTAGATGTGTACCGCAGCATTAAAAGCATGCTCCCAGAAGCCTTTAGACAGACCAGCAGTGTGCATCATAGCTGCTGCCTTATCCGTAATGGTGCAGTTAAACCGCTCGGCTTTCCCGTTCGACTGTGGTGAACCTGGCATCGTAAGGTGATGCTCTATCCCTCTCTGCTTGAGAATGTCCTGTACTTGGCTCACCATGTACTCGCCTCCGCGGTCAGAGTGGAGTGCACGCAGTTTGTGCGACGTCTGGGTTTCACCCCAAGACAAGTACATTTGCAGCACTTTCACAAACTGATCCTTCGACTTAATGAAGTACACCACTGCATGCTTGGAGTGGTCGTCTATGAAGGTGGCTGTGTACAAGGAGCCTTGTAGGGACTGAGTTTGCATTGGACCAGCTAGGTCACTGTGTACAACCTCAAATATACGTGTTGTCCTTTTGGTGGAGGACGCAGAGAAGGGCTGGCGAGTGGATTTACCCAACTCACATCCACGACACACAGTAGAGTGCGTGGTAGAGCCATCAATGTCCATGCCAGTAGTGGCAGAGGGACCATATGCCTTAAGAGCAGCGGGGGAGAGGTGTCCCAAGCGCTGATGCCAGATATCAAGAGTGGCAGGCAACACCTTTTACGTGTGTATTGAGGCCAATACTTGAAGTGTCTAACCAGTACAGGTGGTCCTCCAAGTAGCCTAAGGCTATACACTTTTTATTGACAGAAATTTTAAAGGAGCCACTGTCAAAGGCCACTTCCGCACCCTTTTGTGCTAGAGCACGCGTCAACAAGAAGCGTGTTTTCACCTGTGTAGCACATTGAAGAGGGTGATAGGAATGCCCTGGCTCGTAGTGAAGACGACGGAGCCTACACCAACTTGGTTGATTGTGGACTTATCTCCCAGGCGCACAGCACCTTTACATGGGGAGTAGTCCTTGAAGTCGGACCAATGTGGTGTGATGTGGTGTGTTGCACCACTGTCCATCATCCAACGCACACATGAGGCAGCATACAAGGCAACACCAATTGATTCCACGGCCCAGTCTATGGTGGGGCCAGTAATCTCCTTAATGGAGGCAGTAGTAGGTACTAATACATGTGAATTGGCAGCCTTGTTGCCAGTGTCTTTTAATTTTCCCGCAGCTTCATCCTTCTTTCTTTGCCTGCAATCAGGCTTGATATGCCCCTTCTTTTGACAGTAGTGGCACGTAAGTTGAGAGTGGTCCTTCTTCTTACAATTGCCACCAGACAGTTTAATGGGGGCAGCCTTGTTCAAGGAGGAGCCAGAGGGGCCAGACCGGCGTGCTTCCTCAGATACTATGCGCGCAATTATTTCAGCATGCTTCAGTTTAGAGGGAGTGCCAGTGGCAAGGATGGTAGATGCCAACACCTCATAGGAGGGTGGCAGAGCATGGAGGAGAATGAGACAGAATTGAGTGTCAGTGACACCCATCTGTGCGTTGGAGAGAGCGACCCTCAGCTCATTGAGCTTGGCTAGTTGAGAGGTCATGGGGGAGGAGTCGTCTAGCCAGGCTTGTGTTAACTGAATCCATAAGTTGAAGATGGTGGTGCTGCCCGAAGCACCACCATACACTTCCTTCAGCTTGATCCACTTCGATTTAAAGGTGGGGTGAGTGGTTTCATCGGCAACTAGGGAGTATACATCAGGCTTAAGGTAGAGGCGAAGGTACGCCTTTGCCCAACGCTGGACAGAGTCCCATTCTGAAGTTGTGACTCCTACGGGTGCAGAGTTGAGGAGGAACACATCCTCTGCCTCGTGCAGAGTGAGGATGGCCTCCAAGGTGCCGGACCACTCGTTCCAGTTAGAGCCATCAAATTGGGAGAGGTGGATACCAGAGGGCATGCCGAAGGTTGTATTGTACGCATTGGAGATGCGTGCAGAAGTTGTGGATCCAGAAGTAGGGGGCAAGGTTGCCGCTGCTACTGTAGCCCCAGTCCCAGTGGCAGTGGCAGTGCCATGGGTGGGCGAGTTTGATCATGTGGAAGACATAGGGATGGTTTATCTATCACTGATGTAACGCTACCACAGCGTCTTAGTCCGACTTGGACTCGTACAAAGGCGTTCACGACTTAGCTAGTTGTCGACCCGCTCGCAGGGTCTCGATAAGTCCGTAGAATACGACTAGGGCGATCCACAATATTCGTCCTAATAGTACTAGAGCAACTCCGACTTGGCGCGTCGAAAGGGCCAGGGTCCTAGACTCGTAGGTCAGGATTTAGGAGGGTCGCTCCTTCTTAGAAGTAGGAAGGCTCTAAGGCCTTTGCGCAGATGAGAGAGAGTGGTGGTATTGAGAAGAAGACCAAGATAGCGTATCTTGGTCTTCACTACCCACTACTTATACACATTGCAGAGGCAGCTTTAAAGCTCCTCTTTAAGACGACTACTACTAGCAATAATAGCTCGAACCCTACTATTGCTATCCTAGTAATGAGTCATGGTAACTATCACATGCTACCGTGACTCCTGCTGACTGATGGTAAGTCCATGACTAATCTACGCTTACTATCGTAGTCATAACCGTATAGTAAGCGTCCACTTCAACCTCCGTACCGTAATATGAGTCCATCGAGCTCGGATCGTAACATCACCCCCTTTTCAGGAGCGACACCCACGTCGCCGGCCCTCGCCGGCTCCTCCCATCCAACCCGCCTGTACTTCCTCTATCCTGTCCATCGCATTCGCCATCTCCAGTCGGAACTTGCTCCGGGCCAGCTCCCCCTTGATGCCTCCTAATGCGGCGGCGAGTTGGTGGAGCCGCTGCTCCATCCGCTCAGCCTCGTACGCATAAGACCGATAGCGATGAAGCTCGGCCTTGAGACTTACGTCGTGCAGCTCCGTGAGAGCGCGATCGACGCGGGGGCGGTCGTGGTATCCTCCGGCGAAGACCATGAGGTCCTCCTGAGGGTAGTGGGGCTTACCTCGGGCCCTGACCTGTGGCTCGGCGTAGAGCGGCTTGGAGTACACCTCGCTCTCCTC
>JAKELG010000230.1:0-60551 GCA_021527035.1 Lactarius vividus | reverse complement strand
GGTGAATGTTGGTTGACCCGAGGGGTCCTGCGCCGAATTGTGGAGGGACAGCTTTATAGGCGTACCACCGTCCTTGTTTTGGGTCGTAGTCGATATAAGCCCAGAGACGAAGATCGTCGAAGTAGTGGACTTGGTGATATTCTTGGTTTTTGGCGTCAAAGACGAAATACCCCTCTTGGTTGTGAATCTCTTCCCAGATTACTGCTCCTTTTCGTGGCTGGAGAGTTCGTCGGTGGAGTACCGATCGATGTACTGCGGTTGAAATTTCGTGCGACTCCTACTAGTCGCCAGGGTTGCGAGACTTGACTTAATGTAACGTTACCACAGGAACGTTATGTGCGACGTGCACGTCACTAAGTCGTTCAGGCCGAGGTAACGGGACGTGAGCTAGCCGTTCAAGGCTAAGTTCGATGATGAATAAGCACCACACGGTCTCCTCAGACACGTGAGTGGTAGTCGAGGGTTCTGGGGTTCAAGCGCAACGGCGAACCAAAGTCGTGCTCAAGCGAAACAGCGAGCCAAAGGCGTTCGTGGATTGACAACGATGTGGTATTACACAAGAAGTCAAGTCTACCGTACAAGCTAGGTAGCGTGCGACTTATATACTGGTACAGGATGTTTGTACGCAACAAACATATGGCGCGATAAGTGGAGTCCTTAAACAAAAGCGGAACAAAGGCAATGCTATAGTAAGAAACAGGGCGATTACGCGGGGTCATGTGGGAGTCAGCTGAGACCGGAGCGCCGTGAACTTTGATATACAAGGAAGAGGACATGAGGGCGTATCGTGCGGCGAAGAGATCATGGGAAACGGTTGGGCGCGTGATGAGTTATGAACGTAACAAGGTGGGGCGCGGGAATAAGAATCAAGGAACGGAAGCGTCCAAGGGAAAAGGGAAGAAAATCGTAACAAGTGGAATCATTGCCTCCTCAAGACCCCCTCCGAGAAACTCTGGCGGAAGACCCGCCTCCGGATGAGCTGTCCTGACCGAAGACGATAGCGTTAATGTCAACGCTTCTTCATCCCGACCCGAGAAATCCCCAAGAGGAAAGCTTACCAAGGAAGAACGAGACTATCGGTTCAAAAACAAGCTTTGCCTATACTGTGGCAAGCCAGGCCACATCCTCAAGGAATGTATACTAAAGACACAAGCAATGAAAGCCAAAGGTGGCCGTTCCAACAATGTTAGAGCGCGAGGCGCTTTTGTTGAAGATCCAGACGTGGAGGAAGCACCCCACGATCATCCGGCTCAGATTGGAGCATTGTATCGAGAGATACTGCCGTACTCCCCGGACACGTGTCCAAGGAGTGCCCCTATTAAAGAGGATTTTTAGGGACTTCCCCTGTGGCATTGGCAGGAGGAAGAAGGATAGCCAGCTGCACTGTACGTGGCTTTTCACTACTAGAAACGCTCGGAGCTGAGCATGTGCCTGCAGGGACGATACGGAATAGGCGAGCGCCTTCTATCGTACTCAAGGTGACACTAGTAGGAAAAAGGTCTGGCAGAGAAATCAATGCCCGCGCCCTGTTGGACAGTGGTGCGGAGGGCATCATAATAGATGATGGGTTCGCGCGAGCGAATGGACTAACGTTGAGAACGTTGATTAACCCCCTTCCAGTTAGAAATGTGGACGGGACCCCCAATAAAACGGGCTCAGTTAAACACACTACGATCCAGAAAATGAGGATCAGAACAGCAGAAGATGCTTACCACGACGAGACGTTAGAGCTATACGTCACCACCCTAGGAGAGCATGATATAATCCTTGGAACGGAGTGGCTCCGAGCACACAACCCCGAGATTGACTGGGAAAAGCCCCAGCTCATCTTTTCAAGATGCCCCAAGACGTGCACCCTATCAGCAAAGACAGTTGTTCTTTCTTCCAAAGTACCCCAGACACGCAACACCACAATCAACATTCTAGAGCTAGAACCTGACGAACAAGTGTTCAATTCCAAGCAACCTGAGGAGGTTTTTAACCTGACCACTAAAGAAGTGGACCCTGATGAACAAACAATCACTCAAAGAGCATTTGAACCCTGGCTGTGGAGCCACAGTTTCCTCAAATATGACCACCTAGCGATCCGAAGCAAGATCACTACAAGCACCAAGATAGCGGCAAGAACAGCCCCTAAACCCTCCATCGATCACATTCCAAGTCAATTCCAGCGCTACACCCGAGTCTTCAGTGAAGAGGCCTCCCATCGCCTGCCTACACACAAACCCTGGGATCATGTGATTGATCTAAAACCTGGAGCAACAATGAAGAACTGCTCAATCTACCGCCTAACACCCAAAGAGGTGGATGCACTCAAAGAATATATATCTGAACACCTGCGGAAAGGATATATCCGCCCTTCCAAGTCTCCCATGGCCAGCCCCTTCTTCTTTGTTGACAAGAAGGATGGAAAACTCCGACCAGTTCAAGATTACCGAGCTCTAAACGATATCACTATCAAGAATGCGGCACCTCTCCCCCTAATCCCTGAACTAATCGACAAACTCCATGGTGCGCATTATTTCACCAAGCTAGATATCCGATGGGGATACAACAACATCCGAATTTGCGAGGGCGATGAATACAAAGCGGCCTTTAAAACATCCCTAGGCCTTTTCGAGCCAACTGTAATGACATTTGGTCTCTGCAACACACCAGCAACGTTCCAAACGTTCATGAACCAAGTTTTCAAGTCCCTAATTGATGGTGGACACGTAGTAGTCTACCTTGATGACATTCTCATCTTCACGGAAGATACGACAACCCTTTCCGAGCTCACCCATGAGGTACTCCAGCGTCTGGAGCAACATGACCTCTACCTGAAACCTGAAAAATGCGTGTTTGCACAAACATCTGTTGAATACCTTGGAATCGTCATTTCCAATGGTCAAGTCTCCATGGACCCAGCAAAAGTTGCTGGCATCACCGATTGGCCTACTCCAAAAACGGTCAAACAAGTCCAAGCGTTTTTGGGCTTCTGCAACTTCTACCGACGGTTTATCAAAGACTATTCCACCGTGGCACATCCCCTGTTTGACCTAACCAAGAAAGACATCCTTTTTTCTTGGGATACCATGGCGGAAAGCGCTTTCCGCACCCTGATCAAAGCCTTCACCTCCGCCCCAGTCCTAGCCCTCCCAGACCATTCCAAACCTTTCCGCCTCATCACCGATGCAAGTGATTTTGCTACAGGAGCTATCTTGGAACAACCTGATGCCTTAAATTGTTGGCATCCGATTGCCTACCTGTCCAAATCTCTCCTCCCGGCTGAACAAAACTATGAGATCTGTGACAAGGAACTCCTGGCTATCATCCATGCTTTCCATGCCTTCCGACACTACCTCGAGGGACGTAGTGATACTACTGAAGTATGGTCCAACCACGGCAACCTGGTCTACTTCACGACAAAACAGAAACTCTCCCGATGACAGGCCCGCTGGGCCCTGTTTTTATCCCGGTTCCAGTTCATCATCATCCACAAGCCAGGTGCCCAGAACAAGTCTGATGCACTGTCCAGGCGTCCAGACCATAAAAAGGAGATAGCGGATGAAGATGAAAAGCGAGTGCTCCTGGATACGAAATTTTTCCAAGTTAATGCAGTACAACGAGCAGCCATCACAGTGCTAGGAGATACCACCTTACGACAACGCATCCGAGACACGCAGACATACGACAAAGAAGTTAGTATGGCGTTGGAAACCCTCTTGAAGAATGGCCCCCGATCACTCACCAAAGGATTAGAAGAGTGGAACCTAGAAGATGGAATCATCTTATTCTGAGGACAAGTGTACGTTCCTCAAGACAACAACCTACGACGAGATATCGTACGAAAATACCACGAACACATTGCTATAGGACACCCAGGACGATGGAAAACCTATGAGCTGGTATCCCGGGAATTCTGGTGGCCAGGAATGTCTACATTTGTCAAAAGCTTTGTAGATGGATGCGCCACATGCCAATCAACCAAAATCCGACCTCGAACTCAAGTACCCCTGAAGCCCAACCCGATTCCTACAGAAGTATGGGAAATAATCACAATGGACTTCATCACCGACCTCCCTGAATCCCTCAGTTACGACTCACTATTTGTGGTCGTAGACCGACTAAGCAAGGCTACTATCATCACCCCTTGTAACAAGACCATCACAGCCGATGAAACAGCTAAGCTATACCTGGAAAATGTCTGGAGAAGAACCGGACTACCCCGCCAAGTCATTTCTGACAGAGGCCCCCAATTCGCATCAAAAGTAATGCAAGAAGTATGGAGTAAACTTGGAGTCAAGTCCACCATGTCCACCGCCTTCCATCCACAGACAGATGGAGAAACTGAGTGAGTCAACCAAGAGCTCGAACAATACCTCCAAGTCTTTTGCAACTTCCAACAAGACAATTGGGCAGAGTTAATCCCATTCATGGAATTTGCGCACAATGTTTGGCAACATAGTGCAACAAGAAAGTCACCCTTTGAAGTATGGTACAGGTACAAACCCGAGTTCATTCCCCCCATCCACTTCAACACCAAGATCCCTGCAGCCAAAGATAGGCTGAACACCCTGAACCAAATCCGATCTGAAGTCTCTGCAGCGTTAAAAGCAGTGGCCGAGGTTATGAGAAATTCCAAGTCACAAGTTCCATCCCAAGAATTCAAGCCTGGAGATCTAGTCTGGTTGGAAGGAACCAATATCCATACCACACACCCAAAGGCCAAGCTTGCCCCATGTTGCCATGGTCCCTTCAAAGTTCTATCTGCCTGGGGAATTAATTGTAAACTCCAACTCCCCAAGACATGGCATATCCATCCAGTCTTCCACAATTCCCTAATCTCTGCGTACCAAGAGAACGACACCCATGGACCAAACTTCACCCGACCCCCTCCAGAAATCATCCAAGGAGAAGATGACCACTACGAAGTTGAAGCAGTCCTGCAATCTAGAGTATCACCCAATAAAAAGGGGATACTCTACCTGATCAAGTGGAAGGGATATCCTGATTCCGAAAATTCCTGGCTCCCCTCATCACAAATGACCCACTCTCGAGAACTCATACAGAAGTTCCACCAGAACCACCCCCGAGCCCCTAAACCAAAGACCATCAGTGCTGATGGTGCAGCACAACGTTAAAAAGGGGATACTGTCACGAACCTATAAACTCAGGTCGTGACTCGGGCGTCTAAGACCAGTCCGTGTCAGCCTGGTCTTAGGTAATCACCTTCCTAAAGGGGAAATCCGAAGTCGGAGTTCCAATTTCATACTCCGACGATCATGTGATTACTCTCTGTTTATCAAACCACATGTCTGGCACATGTGCCTGGAATCACCTGACAATCTGGAGTTAAAGATCGTACCACTTCTTGGATTTATCCGATTGGACTGCAGAGCAGTCACACCTTTATGGCGTCATATTGCATCATCGACTGCGGAGCAGTCGTACCACTCCTACAAATTATCTGATTGGATACTATTCTTAGATGTCTCTCGAATGTTCCATTGCGCAGCATTCCGCAGCACCCGTCAGGTGGCCCTAAGCCTGCCCTAAACCTACGCACAGACCATGTCCTTAGGTATATAAGCTAGCACAATACAACGGACAGTCCCTCAGACTGTCCACTTGTGACATCCTCCACTTGCCTCCTTCCCTGTCTAAGTGCCCCTTCAGTTGCCGGACGCTACCCCGCCAACAAGCGCCACTATCCCTTAGCTGCGTGCTAAGTACTGTCAAGCGAGCCAAGTGCCTCCCCTTCAAGACTCCACCCCCGCCTCCTTCGTCTTCAACCCCTGGTTTTCCGCCTCCGTTGTGATTCCCTGTCGAGTGACAGTGAGTCATCACAAGTTAAGGAAGTGGTATTCGAAGAAGACCAAGATAGGGATCCTGGTCCGTAGTGCTACAAGCTTAAATACACGTAAGGAAGCCAATTCTAGCTCCGCTCGAACTTGTAAGTAGCCAATAGCGTAAGTAGCGTAAATCCTAGGATGGGGATCCTAGGAATCAGTCATCCACAGCGTAATACTAGTATCGTACAACAATAGGACTCGGGGGGAACACATAAGACACATCACATACAACAATAGGGACAATCAGTCAGCCGAAACACGAGGTGGATAAGATCCGAAGTCCATGACACATTACTACTGACATACCGGGTCATCATGGATACGCCAGAGTCCAAAACCGGGCTGGGCGGTCTGAAAGTCGAAACATAACACTAGCAATCACATGCTAGTACGACATATGCTGACTGATGACAAGTCCATGACTAATTCCTACTTACTACCATAGTCATAACCATATAGTAAGCGTCCACTTCCTTCATATCGTAATCCTGAGTCCAAATTGCTCGCACCGTGACATCACCCCCTTTTCAGCCATGGCGCCCACGCTGCCTACGAAGTCCGGAACCTCCCATCCATCCCAACTGCGTCTCCTTGATGTGGTCCAAGGTGTTAGCCATCTCGAGGCAGAACTTACTACATACAAGTTCCCCTTTGACTCCTCCCAATGTGGCGGCAAGTTGGTGGAGCTGTTGCTCCATTCACTCAGCCTCGTACGCGTACACCCGGTACCAATGTACCTCCACCTTGAGACTTACGTCGTGCAGCTCGTTAAGGGCACGATCAAAACGGGGGCGGTCGTGATAGCCGCCTGCGAAGAGAATGAGGTCCTCTTGAGGGTAGTGAGGCTTACCTGTGGCCCGTACTTGTGGTTCTGCATACAGCAGCTGCGAGTATACTTTCTCGCTGTCTTCGATGAGCCCCAGGACGATGGGGTCAGAGTTCATGATGATCTGGACGTAGGACGCCTGATGCATCTGGCCTTGACCGTCGGTGATAGGGTAGTGGACGAAGTCCTCCCCCCGGTTGTACTTGTATCCGTGGGGTGGGGGCCCCAGGGTGCGATGACAAAGTTGGAGTGTGGGGAACAGCGGGGGTGCGTCAGCACACACACCTCCACGATACAGGGGTCGGCCTAAGGTGTCGCAGGCGTAGGGGGTCTCAGAGGGGTGGTCAGTGTCAGTGGCAGTGACGATGAGTGGGTGCTCAGCTGGGTAGTAATTGTGGAGACTTCCTGTCATCTGCTCCAGTACCATCTCATCTGCTCTACCGCTGTCACGAACCTATAAACTCAGGTCGTGACTCAGGCGTCTAAGACCGGTCCGTGCCGGCCCGGTCTTAGGTAATCACCTTCCTAAAGGGGAAATCCGAAGTCGGAGTTCCAATTTCATACTCCGACGATCACGTGATCGATCACGTGATTACTCTCTGTTTATCAAACACGTGTCTGGTACACGTGTCTGGAGTCACCTGCCGATCTAGAGTTAAAGATCGTACCACTTCTCGGATTTATCCGATTGGACTGCAGAGCAGTCACACCTTTATAGGCGTCATATTGCATCATCGACTGCGGAGCAGTCGTACCACTCCTACAAATTATCTGATTGGACACTATTCTTAGATGTCTCTCGAATGTTCCATTGCGCAGCATTCCGCAGCACCCGTCAGGCGGCCCTAAGCCTGCCCTAAACCTATGCACAGACCATGTCCTTAGGTATATAAGCTAGCGCAATACAACGGACAGTCCCTCAGACTGTCCACTTGTGACATCCTCCACTTGCCTCCTTCCCTGTCTTCAGTGCCCCTTCAGTTGCCGGACGTCGCCCCCGCCAACAAGCGCCACTACCCCTTAGCTGCGTGCTAAGTTACTGTCAAGCGAGCCAAGTGCCTCCCCTTCGAGACTCCGCCCCCCGCCTCCTTCGTCTTCAACCCCCGGTTTTCCGCCTTCGTCGTGATTCCCTGTCGAGTGACAGTGAGTCATCACACTTGGACAGTCTAACCAATAGACTTAACCCCGGGTTACCCTAGTGTCCGACTACGACTACGACTTCTCGCAGTTCGGACAGTGGGACGGAGATTCCTCCTCCTATTACAACGACACCCCCGCCAACGTTTCCTGTTACTTCCCTGAGGTCCGCCGGACCCGCTCCACCTCCCTCGTCCAAACCCCGTTCCCGCCGTCGCCCCTCTCCCCCCTCGAGTCCCCCTCTGCCTTTGTAGAGGAAGTTCGGGAACAGTCCCCCGAGCTTGTGTACCCCGACCCCCCCCAAGAAGATACTCCCCGCGCCTCCCCGATCCCTGAAGCTCCTGAGGAGGAGTTTGATATTTCCAGGCAAGTAGCCACCCGCTCTGTGCCTCTTCCCCCGCGTCCCGACACCCCTCTTGAGTATCAAGAGGAAATCGTCATCGTCGACCTCAACGGAAACGAGGTCCCCTCCTCATCTTCCTCCCCCACCACGTCCCGCGCTGTCAGCGCCCCCCCTCGTATTCCAACTCCCCCTCTCTTCCCTGTCCGCCCCCTGACTCCGGGTCCTAACCCCGTCGCCTCCCGTTCTGCCACTCCCGAGCCCCCCATCGACTACGAGCAAGTAGCCGAAGAACCCCCCGTCGCCCCCCTCTCTCCCCGGGACATCCCGGAAGACCAAGAGAACTTCCCCCTCTACCGCCCCCCTTCCTGCCTCGGTGCAGATCACCACCCCCACCAGTACATTGCCGTACAAACCGTCCAAGGAGAATCTTGGCGCCCCGCTAGCCTTAGTCACCAGGCTGCGATAAATCGGGTCCCGTATTGGACCAACCTCCTAGCTGCTCCCCCTCGTTTCCCCTCTGTCACCCCCTTCCGTCTCCATTCCCTCCACGCCTACGCCATCTACCCCCGCCTTGTCGACCCCGCCACTCACCCGGCCTTCCCCCCTCTCTACATTTGCTCGAAGGCCATCTTCGAGACTCCCACTGCTGACCTACCGTTTGGAACGGTTAGGTACGACTTCCGGGAAGGACTTCGCCGGGCATTTGGCCCCCTCTCTCTTGCCCTCAGAGCAGGGTACATAGACTCCTTGGTAACGTTGGAGGTTCAGGACTTTTTTGACGGACGAATCATTACTACTTACGGACATTTGCGTTTCACTTTTGACGGACAGATTTTTGCACACAACCAAGCCTACCTCTTTGAGGACATTCTTCGTTCCCACCCCCGTCTCCTCGCTTATTGTCTTGCCCCTCGTATTCCCCTTGACCCCTTTGAATTTTCTTCCACCTTTCTTGACTCTACCCCCTTGTAACTTGTAAATCAAAGTTGCCTTGAATCGTTAACCGAGTGGTTAAGGTCTCCAAGCCAACTAGTAAGTCAATTTCTCTGTTTGGGTCAGTTGGACTGTGAAACCGAGTGGTTTTAAGTGCCTCCAGTTACCCCTACTCCCGCGTTTAACCTACCTGAAGGACAACGACTTGAACGAGCTCGTTTGAACTTCCTTTCTCACAGACAGCGGCAGCTTGCGCGCTATTACCCAGAAGACTCCACCTACGACTTATCCGAGAACTCCCGCATCGATTGTTGGTCGGACCCCCCCTTTGCACTTCGAAGCTTGGTCCATTTATTCGAGTTTGGAGAGGTCCTTTTCGAAGAAAGCTACGACGACTTCATCCAAGACCTCTCAGCAGTTGTTGACGCCTGTGACAACCAACTCCTGTACTGGCATCTAGCGGACTCCACCTCTAGTACCAACCACCCCATAGACCAGCTTCTTCCTGTGGACCAAGAGTGATTATCTTTGGTTCATTCATATTCCCCCTCGACGAATCCAGCTTATCCAGCAAATCCAACACGGGTCCCCAATCCGGTACCTGGACCACTTCCGACTTTCCTACGACGAAATCCAACTCTCCTTTCAAGAACTCAGAGTAGTAGACCGAGACGGTCCACCTCGCTTAGTTATCACTGAAGGAGTTGAATTTACCTACTCCTGGACTTCCCTGCGCTGGGAAACAACCTTAACAAACCCAGACCACCTTCTAGTAAACCCCCGCATCTTCCACGACCCCCCTGTTGCCCCTGACGACCCTGAATTGGTCGAACTTCTTTCTGGACGACCCAGAATTCCCCCACTTCCAAGTCTCTTATCCCGAATCTCCGAACCACTCCCTCCCAGCTCCCTAGAGACAGAAGAAGAAGGTCTCATTTCCGAGTCAAGTCCTGACTGGGAAAGAACTACCAACCAAAGCGAAGGTTGGGGAGATACTACAACTCAAGGTCCTTGTTGGTGCTCTTTAGAAGTTTGCACCTGTGGTTATAGACCAGACACCCCTCCTACCCCAGACAGTGTTGTACTGTGGTCCCCTGGACAGAACTACCTACCTTTTAGGGAAGCGTAACCTAAAGAGTAGTACTCACTTACCTACCTTTCGAGCGGAAGCGTAGAAGATTTTTAGAAATTTTGTCGTGACCCACTTTTGAAGAAAAGTGTTAAGTCAACTTTCCCACGAAAGAAATCCGACAGTTTACACGCGTAAATTGACAACCTGGAACCCATTACACATTGGGCAATCAACCTGGCTTCTCAACACACTGTTTTAAGACAACCCCGACGCCGCCACCAGACAAGAAATTCCCACATTTCTTCCCAAGAGCCCTCCCCAGTTATCCCAAGAACCCGAGCCCCCCGGAACCTCCTAGAAAGAATCCCAGTGGTCCCAAACCCAGACATTCCCAGAATAAATCAATCAAGACCAAACGAACCGGTCTTCCCGAGTATCAGCCGAGTAGAGTTACCGACTATCCCAAGTACCCAAGTCCACCCAACAGTTAGACAACACTCTACAAGTAGCGACGAGGCTCAATTCCTGGAAACTCAACCCCGCGAGCTTCACTGTCATCTCCCAGAAGCTATCTACGTCTCCGAGCAGCTACCAACCCGAACCCCCAGAGAGTTGAACGTTTTTAAGCATCATTGTCAACTCCAGTATCAAGGCGCCCACCAGAACGTTCTACAGTTAGAACAACCTCTTTTCCGAGCAAGAGAAATCACCTCTAGTCCCCTGAACTTCCAAGGCTTCTTGTGGAGAAGCAAAACTACAGTATCCTTCTACGGTATCTTTGAAGAGTATCATTGGATCCGCCGACAACAGAGAAATAACCAACCCGACCGAGCAATCCTTGCCCCTGCATATAAAGTCCATTACCCTTGGAACGAAGACAGTTGGACTGTATCTCGACTCCATCGAAACCCCCAGTGAATGAGTAACGAAAGACCTCTTACTCAAGAAGAAGAAGAACTCCGCCCCTGTATACTTCCGAAACGCGTCCTTCTCCCTAGAAGACAACTGCATCTACGCTACTTGGAACGGAATCCCTGTTTCAAGCCCCGACGGACGATTTCCTTGGACAAACCTAAACTACTCAAAGAACCCTTCGATTAAAAGACTTTGAAGAGTTCTACCCCCATATCGAAAAGGTCCGCAACCTCAACTGGATAGTCCTTAGAGGTACTTTCAAGAATAGAAAAGTCTCCTGGAACTTTGTTCGAGGTACCTGGGTATACAACAACAACCGAGAAGTTCGGTTTTCCGACTCTGAAGAGCCATCAGAAAGCGAGGAGCTTTCACCTACCCCGACCGACAGTAACGCCCCTGAATCTGAAAGCGAACAAGCAGAAGTTTCGCAAATCCTAGAAGAAACAACCCAAGTACTTACTGGTCTCCTATCCCGAGTAACTTCACGACCAGCCTCCCCCCGAGTTTCCCCCCGAGTAACACCAGGATCCCCTGGACCAAGTCGACTAAGAATAGCGACTACTTCCATCCGCTCCCCTCCGAGACTACCTTCCCCACCCCTAACACATAGGGCTACGGTTCCCCCGCAGAACACCTTCCCCTCCGAGACCCTCCCAAGTAACCATGGCTGCAAACCCCCCGGCAAAAATCCTTGGTGCAGCACCAGAACCCTTCGATGGAAAGCCTGATAAAGCAGAGGCTTTCTGGAACAACCTAGCCAACTACTTTCACCTCAACCAAACAATCTTTGACACAGATGACAAGAAAGATATCCACGGCCCTGACCTACTTCAAGGCAGGGACTTCTGCGGGCGAGTGGGCCCAGGACAGGCAAAAGACAGCCTTAAACCCGACACCAGCTGGAGCAGCAGTAACCTTTGGAACATGGGCGCAATTCAAAACAGACTTTGACAAGCACTTCATCCCTGCGCATACGGCTATGGAAGCCACCAACCTGATGTACACCCTAAAGATGGGTAACCGACCTTTCAATGAATGGTACCAAGAGTGGTCCACCCACGCCAAGAGAAGTGGCGCAAACGAGGCAACCCAGATGTTTGCTTTTCGACAAGCAATTCCAACAGCTCTACATGTAAAGCTTATGAGCATATCTCCCCTTCCGACAACCCTTGCTGACCTAGTAGACAAAGCTAGAGAATTTGATCGCGTATGGCGAGTCTACGCGAATGGAATCATTGCCTCCTCAAGACCCCCTCCGAGAAACTCTGGCGGAAGACCCGCCTCCGGACGAGCTGTCCTGACCGAAGACGATAGTAGTTAATGTCAACGCTTCTTCATCCCGACCCGAGAAATCCCCAAGAGGAAAGCTTACCAAGGAAGAACGAGACTATCGGTTCAAAAACAAGCTTTGCCTATACTGTGGCAAGCCAGGCCACATCCTCAAGGAATGTATACTAAAGACACAAGCAATGAAAGCCAAAGGTGGCCGTTCCAACAATGTTAGAGCGCGAGGCGCTTTTGTTGAAGACCCAGATGTGGAGGAAGCACCCCACGATCATCCGGCTCAGATTGGAGCATTGTATCGAGAGATACTGCCGTACTCCCCGGACACGCGTCCAAGGAGTGCCCCTATTAAGAGGATTTTTAGGGACTTCCCCTGTAGCATTGGCAGGAGGAAGAAGGATAGCCAGCTGCACTGTACGTGGCTTTTCACTACTAGAAACGCTCGGAGCCGAGCATGTGCCTGTAGAGACGATACGGAATAGGCGAGCGCCTTCTATCGTACTCAAGGTGACACTAGTAGGAAAAAGGTCTGGCAGAGAAATCAATGCCCGCGCCCTGTTGGACAGTGGTGCGGAGGGCATCATAGTAGATGATGGGTTCGCACGAGCGAACGGACTAACATTGAGAACGTTGATTAACCCCCTTCCAGTTAGAAACGTGGACGGGACCCCCAACAAGACGGGTTCGGTTAAACACACTACGATCCAGAAAATGAGGATCAGAACAGCAGAAGATGCTTACCACGACGAGACGTTAGAGTTATACGTCACCACCCTAGGAGAACATGATATAATCCTTGGAACGGATTGGCTCCGAGCACACAACCCTGAGATTGACTGGGAAAAGCCCCAGCTCATCTTTTCAAGATGCCCCAAGACGTGCACCCTATCAGCAAAGACAGTTGTTCTTTCTTCCAAAGTACCCCAGACACGAAACACCACAATCAACATTCTAGAGCTAGAACCTGACGAACAAGTGTTCAATTCCGAGCAACCTGCGGAGGTTTTCAACCCGACCACTAAAGAAGTGGACCCCGATGAACAAACAATCACTCAAAGAGCCTTTGAACCCTGGCTGTGGAGTCACAGTTTCCTCAAATATGACCACCTAGCGATCCGAAGCAAGATCACTACAAGCACCAAGATAGCGGCAAGAACAGCCCCTAAACCCTCCATTGATCACATTCCGAGTCAATTCCAGCGCTACACCCGAGTCTTCAGTGAGGAGGCCTCCCATCGCCTGCCTACACACAAACCATGGGATCATGCGATTGATCTAAAACCTGGAGCAACAATGAAGAACTGCTCAATCTACCGCCTAACACCCAAAGAGGCGGATGCACTCAAAGAATATATATCTGAACACCTGCGGAAAGGATATATCCGCCCTTCCAAGTCTCCCATGGCCAGCCCCTTCTTCTTTGTTGACAAGAAGGATGGAAAACTCCGACCAGTTCAAGACTACCGAGCTCTAAACGATATCACTATCAAGAATGCGGCACCTCTTCCCCTAATCCCCGAACTAATCGACAAACTCCACGGTGCGCATTATTTTACCAAGCTAGACATCCGATGGGGATACAACAACATCCGAATTCGCGAGGGCGATGAATACAAGGCGGCCTTTAAAACATCCCTAGGTCTTTTCGAGCCAACTGTAATGACATTTGGTCTCTGCAATGCACCAGCAACGTTCCAAACGTTCATGAACCAAGTTTTCGAGTCCCTAATTGATGGTGGACACGTAGTAGTCTACCTCGACGACATCCTCATCTTCACGGAAGATACGACAACCCTTTCCGAGCTCACCCATGAGGTACTCCAGCGTCTAGAGCAACATGACCTCTACCTGAAACCTGAAAAATGCGTGTTCGCACAAACCTCTGTTGAATACCTTGGAATCGTCATTTCCAATGGTCAAGTCTCCATGGACCCAGCAAAGGTTGCTGGCATCACTGATTGGCCTACTCCAAAGACGGTCAAACAAGTCCAAGCGTTTTTGGGCTTTTGCAACTTCTACCGACGATTTATCAAGGACTATTCTACCGTGGCACGCCCCCTGTTCGACCTGACCAAGAAAGACGTCCTTTTTTCTTGGAATACCACGGCGGAAAGCGCTTTCCGCACCCTGATCAAAGCCTTCACCTCTGCCCCAGTCCTAGCCCTCCCTGACCATTCCAAACCTTTCCGCCTCATCACCGATGCAAGTGATTTCGCTACTGGGGCTATCTTGGAACAACCTGATGCCTTAAATCGTTGGCATCCCGATTGCCTACCTGTCCAAATCTCTCCTCCCGGCCGAACGAAACTATGAGATCTGTGACAAGGAACTCCTAGCTATCATCCATGCTTTCCACGCCTTCCGACACTACCTCGAGGGACGTAGTGATACTACTGAAGTATGGTCCGACCACGGCAACCTGGTCTACTTCACGACAAAGCAAAAACTCTCCCGACGACAGGCCCGCTGGGCCCTGTTTTTATCCCGGTTCCAGTTCATCATCATCCACAAGCCAGGCACCCAGAACAAGTCCGATGCGCTGTCCAGGCGTCCAGACCATAAAAAGGGGATAGCGGATGAAGATGAAAAGCGAGTGCTCCTGGATACGAAATTTTTCCAAGTTAATGCAGTACAACGAGCAGCCATCACAGTGCTAGGAGATACCACCTTACGACAACGCATCCGAGACACGCAGACATACGACAAAGAAGTTAGTATGGCGTTGGAAACCCTCTTGAAGAATGGCCCCCGATCACTCACCAAAGGATTAGAAGAGTGGAACCTAGAAGATGGAATCATCTTATTCCGAGGACAAGTGTACGTTCCTCAAGACAACAACCTACGACGAGATATCGTACGAAAATACCACGAACACATCGCTATAGGACACCCAGGACGATGGAAAACCTATGAGCTGGTATCCCGAGAATTCTGGTGGCCAGGAATGTCTACATTTGTCAAAAGCTTTGTAGATGGATGCGCCACATGCCAATCAACCAAAATCCGACCTCGAACTCAAGTACCCCTGAAGCCCAACCCGATTCCTACAGAAGTGTGGGAAATAATCACGATGGACTTCATCACCGACCTCCCTGAATCCCTCAGTTACGACTCACTATTTGTGGTCGTAGACCGACTAAGCAAGGCCACTATCATCACCCCTTGTAACAAGACCATCACAGCCGATGAAACAGCTAAGCTATATCTGGAAAATGTCTGGAGAAGAACCGGACTACCCCACCAAGTCATTTCCGATAGAGGCCCCCAATTCGCATCAAAAGTAATGCAAGAAGTATGGAGTAAACTTGGAGTCAAGTCCACCATGTCCACTGCCTTCCATCCACAAACAGATGGAGAAACCGAGCGAGTCAACCAAGAGCTCGAACAATACCTCCGAGTCTTTTGCAACTTCCAACAAGACAATTGGGCAGAGTTAATCCCATTTATGGAATTTGCGCACAATGTTCGGCAACATAGTGCAACTAGAAGGTCACCCTTTGAAGTATGGTATGGGTACAAACCCGAGTTCATTCCCCCCATCCACTTCAACACCAAGATCCCTGCAGCCGAAGATAGGCTGAACACCCTGAACCAAATCCGATCTGAAGTCTCTGCAGCGTTAAAAGCAGCGGCCGAGGTTATGAGAAATTCCAAGTCACAAGTTCCATCCCAAGAATTCAAGCCTGGAGATCCTAGTCTGGTTGGAAGGAACCAATATCCATACCACACACCCAAAGGCCAAGCTTGCCCCACGACGCCATGGTCCCTTCAAAATTCTATCTGCCTGGGGAGTTAATTGTAAACTCCAACTCCCCAAGACATGGCGAATCCATCCAGTCTTCCACAATTCCCTAATCTCTGCGTACCAAGAGAATGACACCCACGGACCAAACTTCACCCGACCCCCTCCAGAAATCATCCAAGGAGAAGATGACCACTACTGAAGTTGAAGCAGTCCTGCAATCTAGAGTATCACCCAATAAAAAGGGGATACTCTACCTGATCAAGTGGAAGGGATATCCTGATTCCGAAAATTCCTGGCTCCCCTCATCACAAATGACCCACTCTCGAGAACTCGTACAGAAGTTCCACCAGAACCACCCCCGAGCCCCTAAACCAAAGACCATCAGTGCTGACAGTGCAGCACAACGTTAAAAAGGGGATACTGTCACGAACCTATAAACTCAGGTCGTGACTCGGGCGTCTAAGACCGGTCCGTGCCAGGCCCGGTCTTAGGTAATCACCTTCCTAAAGGGGAAATCCGAAGTCGGAGTTCCAATTTCATACTCCGACGATCACGTGATCGATCACGTGATTACTCTCTGTTTATCAAACACGTGTCTGGTACATGTGTCTGGAGTCACCTGCCGATCTAGAGTTAAAGATCGTACCACTTCTCGGATTTATCCGATTGGACTGCGGAGCAGTCACACCTTTATAGCGTCATATTGCATCATCGACTGCGGAGCAGTCGTACCACTCCTACAAATTATCTGATTGGACACTATTCTTAGATGTCTCTCGAATGTTCCATTGTGCAGCATTCCGCAGCATCCGTCAGGCGGCCCTAAGCCTGCCCTAAACCTACGCACAGACCATGTCCTTAGGTATATAAGCTAGCGCAATACAATGGACAGTCCCTCAGACTGTCCACTTGTGACATCCTCCACTTGCCTCCTTCCCTGTCTTCAGTGCCCCTTCAGTTGCCGGACGTCGCCCCACCAACAAGCGCCACTACCCCTTAGCTGCGTGCTAAGTTCTGTCAAGCGAGCCAAGTGCCTCCCCTTCGAGACTCCACCCCCCCGCCTCCTTCGTCTTCAACCCCCGGTTTTCCGCCTTCGTCGTGATTCCCTGTCGAGTGACAGTGAGTCATCACAACCGCTCTGTCCTTCCGCCGCCTCATCATCTCCGACCACTGTTCAGTCGCCCTCTGAAGCTGCTCCTGCTTCCAGGCTTCCGCTACCTGCCTCCACTTCTCCTCCCTCTTCCATTCTTGCCACCACAACATTGCCTGCGATGGGTTCTTCCTCGGCCCACTGCTCCACTCTGACTGGGAGAGGTCGAGGTGAGGACACCTCACTGTCGCAGAGAGCATTACGAAGCCTATCGACTTTGGGCGTCATAAGCAGGACTGTGTTGAGGTGCTGCCCATCTTTAGTGACGAGCCACCAGCCCATGGTGGTGCTGGTCTTGGGGGCGTGCTGGGTGGGGACGAGACTTTGAAGAGCCATGATGAGCTCTTGATGGGTGATGGGGCCTGTGTTTGAGGCAACACAAGCAATGGCATCGGCAGCAGAGGAAACGGACATTGTTGAGATAATGGAGTGGAGGAGGCCAGCTGTTACGTCTACCACGGACGTTCGTCTGACTTAGACGCTGTTGTAACGTGGGTTCCCTCGGGGGTAGAATCTGTGGTTGTCCGAGTGCTTGGGAAAGACTGCGGGATGGGGCCAATACGTGCCGGTAGAATCCCTATAGGTGTACAACGTCTCTTGAATAGGGACGTTCGGGGGTGGGCAAGGGACCTTGCGGATGTACTCCCACTGGGGATTATCAACGATGTGATAGCAGTGAGTTGGGCGAGCGGTGCGTGAGTTGAGATATTCGAAGACGAGGTGACACGTGGTACCAGGCGGGTAAGTCACGGTCGGTTGATCTACCATTCACGGGAGAAGATGGAGATGAGGTCACGGGGATCCCTGCTTGGTCGCCGAGGGATATGCCGGAGCTAGTTCACTTAGGGACTGCGTAAGTCCCTAGCACAGAAGACAAACAAGAGATGTGGTATTTGGAAGAAGACCAAGATGGGGATCCTGGTCCGTACTACTGCGAGCTTAAATACAAGTAAGGAAGCTAGTTCCAGCTCCGCTCGAACTCGTAAGTAACCAGTAGCGTAAGTAGCGTATTCTAATAATAGAATGCGCAGTCGTTACCGTAATACAGAACACGTACAACAATAAGAGACATCAGTCAGCAGGCCTAATCACGATCACGTACAACAATAGGAGTCGTCAGTCAGCACAACACGAGGCGGTAAGATCCGCAGTCCATGACGTATTACTACTAACGTGCCGAGTCATCACGAACACGTCAGAGTCCACAACCGGTCCGGGCAGTCCGAGAACAGAACGTAACACCAGCGTGGTAGAAGGAGGAGGGTGATCGTGGGGGTGATCGTGCCACCCTTCCGGTTTTTAAGTTGCTTGTAGGTTGGGGATTCAATGATTGATACTCAGCTATGGCTTTGTCTGCAAACATGTCATCCTTATCGACCCACTGATTTTCCAAGTCTGGGTATCCCTTCCATTTGATCAGGTACTGGAGGCGTCTCTTTTTGCCGAATTGCTGGTGGTCCAGAACCTTCTCAACCTCATACTCTTCTTCTCCTTCTATCAAATTGGGTGGTGGGCGCTGGAAATTTTCTCCATGCATGAGGGTTTCGCAATAGGGCGTGAGAAGATTGATGTGGAACACCGGGTGGATGCTCCATTGCGTGGGAAGTTCCAGTTGGTAGTTTACCGGAGACAGGATCCTTGTGATTTTAAAGGGTCCATGTCGCCTTGCAGCTAGCTTGGATGTCGGCTGATTGGTCCTTAGGTGACGTCCCTCGAGCCATACGTAATCCCCGAGCTGGAGTTTGGGCATATCTCAGTGTTTGATCCATAGCAATTGTGCCTTTTTGATAAGGTCATGCACTTCCCTCCGTGCTTCTCAAAATTGTTCGAGTCTTGTGGTAACCTGTGGGATAGGGGACGGCTTGTCGAGCCAATCAGCGCATGGGTTGTATCCCATGAGGAGCGAAAATGGGGACTTCCTTGTCGCCTCGTGGGGCCAATTGTTATGTGCGAATTCCACCATTGGCAGGAACATCGCCCAGTTATCTTGCCACTCATTAGTCCAGAAGCGGAGATATTGTTCTAGCCACTGATTTGTCCATTCAGATTGTCTGTCGGTCCGGGGGTGATAAGCCATGGATATGTTTTGTTGGATTCCCAGTATTCGACACATTTCTCTTGTGAATTTTGACACAAACCGGGGGTCCCAGTCACTGATGATCTTGGACGGAAGTCCAAAACGCCTGAACATGTGAGTAACATACAACCCAGCGGTCTCTTCTGCAGATATTTCCTCCGTGCAGGGGATGAATATGGATGCTTTGGTGCAGTCGTGGTTGGTGACTGTGAGGATTGCATCGTATCCCTGCGATTGGGGGAGTTTAGTGATGAAATCTAAGGCGATCGTTTCGAAGGGGAGCGCGTCTTCCCAGGGTGTTATAGGGATGAGTGGGGCTTTAATGGGACGTGTGTTGACCTTGTGTCATTGACATTCGGTGCATCCTTGTACATAGTTCCATACATCTAGTCTTAGTTCTGGCCACCAGTACCTGCGTTCCACTAGTCATGTGGTTTTTGCAATTCCTGGGTGTCCGTGTACTGGTGGGTCGTGGTGTGTGGAGATGAGTTTCCGTTTTTCTTCCAACGTATCAGTAATGATGTACTTCCCTTGTCTGTACCATGCTCTGTTGATGTGTTTCAGTTGTTGTGGGTCTACCCAATACCATAGTACGATTTCTTTCTGAGGAGGTTGTTGTGCGGCTTGTACCATTGTGGCCTTTGTGAATACATCTTCTGGTAATACCACCACATTTTCGTTGTCTCGTTTGCCCTGGTCATAGTCTGGTCTTTGTGATAGAGCGTTGGCTCTCCCATTGTTTTTCCCTGGGATGTGGTGAATCTTGAAGTTGTATTCCATCAGCTCAAGTACTTCCCTTGCGACTCTCCAACTTATCTTTTGTGGGAGTTTCCAGTATTGGAGGTTCATGTGATCAGAGTAAATTTTGATCTTATGTGGTGATCCTGCTAGCAGCAGTCTCCAATGTCTGAGTGCTTTGATGATGGCAAGAAGTTCTAGGTCATATATGTCGTAGTTTTGTTCTGCTTCATTCAGGGTGGCAGAGTAGTATCCTATGGGATGTTGCTTGTTGTCTTCCTTCTTTTGTAGGAGTACTGCTCTGGTTGCAAATCCCGACACGTCTACTTCCAGTTTGAATGGGTCATCCAGTTTTGGGTGTGCAAGTACTGGTTCTTCTGTGACTAGGGCTTTGAGTTTTTTGAAGGCTTTGTTCTCTTCATCAGTCCATCTCCATTCTGTGTCCTTCCTTGTGAGTTTGTTGAGGGGTTTGGCATGTGTGGCGAAGCCGCAAATGAAGAGTCAGTAAAAATTGCAGAAGCCTAGGAAAGAGCATACATCACGGACCTTAGTTGGTGTTGGCCAGTCCTTGATACCCAAAATTTTTACTGGGTCCATACGTGTTACCCCCTTTTCAAGGATTACCCCCAGGTAATCCATTCGCGGCTTGTGGAATAGGTGTAACGCTACCACCGGCGTCAGTCCGACTTGGACACGTATGAGGGCGTTCACGGCTTAGCGAGTTTCACTATAACGTAGATAGGTACGGAGAATCCCCTGGTAGACGACTAAGGCAGTCCAGAGGGCCCGAAGGGTCAAGACTAAGGCAACAAAGACTTGTTGACGCGAAATGATGACAAGCCTTAGACTCGAAGGTCAAGGATAGCGAAGGGCCGAGACGCGAAGGTCCGAAGAGATAAGAGCGAAAGTGGTATTATGAAGAAGACCAAGATGGCGTATCTTGGTCTTCCGAGTCCACTATTTATACATGTAAGAGGCAGCTTTAAAGCTCCTCTGTGAGTCCGACAACCTGTAGCGTAAGTAGCTCGAACCCTACTATCGCTATCCTAGTAATGAGTAATACTAACAATCATGTGCTAGTACTACTCGTGATGACTGATCCGATGTCCGTGACTAATTTCTACTTACTACTGTAGCCACAACCGTGTAGTAAGCGTCCACTTCGTACTCGTATAGTCCATCCGTTACATCACCCCCTTTTCAGCCGCGGCGCCCACGACGCCGGCGAAGGCGAGGGCCCGTCATCCAACCCTCCTGTACTTCCTCGATCCTCTCTAATGCGTTAGCCATCTCGAGCCAGAACTTACTCCGTTCCAACTCCACCTTAACCCCTCCGAGCGCGGCGGCAAGTTGGTGGAGCCGCTGCTCCATCCTCTCAGCCTCGTACGCGTAGGCCCGGTAGCGATGGACCTCCGCCTTCAGGCTTACGTCGTGGAGCTCGCCGATGGCGCGATCGAGGCAAGGGCGGTCGTGATAACCGCCGGTGAAGAGGTGCATGTCTTCTTGGGGGTATTGCTCCTTCCCCGTGGCCTTGACGTGCGGTTCAGCGTAGAGCGGCTGCGAGTAGACCTTCTCGCTGTCTTCCACCAGCCCGAGTACGATGGGGTCGGAGCCCATGATGACCTGGACGTACGCGGCCTGGCGCGTTTGTCCCTGTCCGTTGTTGATGGGGTAGTGGATAAAATCCTCCCCGCGGTTGTAGCGGTACCCGTGAGGTGGGGGGCCCATGGTGGTGTGTCGAAGTCGGAATAATGGAAATGGAGGGGGTGCGTCGGCACGCACGCCGCCTCGGTATAGTGGGCGCCCCCGAGTGTCGCAGGCGTAAGGGGTCTCGGCGGGGTCATCAGTATCGGTGGCGGTGGATATGAGGGGGTGCTCAGCTGGGTAGCTGTCCGCTAAGCTCCCTCGGACTTGTTCGAGGATTGTCTCCTCGCCTCTTGCCGCTCCTTCCTCTCCCGCGTCCACTCTCCTCGCCTCCAAAGCGCTTCTCGCCTCCGTTCGGCCGCCTTCCTGAGCTGTTCCCGCTGCCAATCCTCCACTATCTGCCTCCACCGTTGCTCCTTCCACCACTCCCAATCGACCGTTGCTGGCGTCTTGGACTTCTTCTTCGGTTCGATACTTGATTCGTACCTGGAGAGGTCAAGGTGAGGCAGGTGCAGACTCTGGGAGAGCTGCACGAAGCCGATCAACTTTGGCCGTCGTGAAGGGGACCTCGTTGATTCGCTGTCCGTCCTGCGAGAGGATCCACCAGGTGGCGGGGTTGCTGGTTCCGTCGGCGTAGCTGGCTGGGATGGTGGATTGAAGGGCGTCGCTAAGTTCTTGATAGGTGATGGGGCCCGTGTTGCGGGCAACGCGAGCGATGGCCTCGGCGGCAGAGGGAACGGACATTGTGGATGTAAGGGAGTGGAGGAATCCAGGGTTGAGATGAGGAAGGGAAGATGGGGTTTGCTGCCGGGTTGGTGTTGTTCTTAAGTGATGTTCGCGTCGGGGATTCAACGATTGATACTCAGCTATCGCCTCGTCTGCGAACACGTCATCCTTATCGACCCACTGGTTCTCCGAGTCTGGGTACCCCTTCCATTTGATTAGATACTGCAGCCATTTTCTTCTGCCGGAGAGCCGGTGATCCAGAATCTTCTCGACCTCGTACTCCTCTTCTCCTCCTACCAGATCGGGTGCTGGGCACTGGAAATTTTCTCCATGCATGAGCGTCTCGCGATAAGGTGTGAGAAGATCGATGTGAAACACGGGGTGGATGCTCCACTGTGTGGGAAGTTCCAACTGATAATTCACCGGTGACAGAACTCGTGTGATTTTGAAGGGTCCATGTCTTCTTGCCGCTAGTTTGGGAGTTGGCTGATTGGTCCTCAGATGGCGTCCTTCCAGCCATACATAGTCTCCGAGTCGGAACTCCGGGGTGGTTCGATGTTTGACCCACATGAGTTGCGCCTTCTTGATAAGCTCTTGGGCTTCTTTTTGGGCTTCTCGGAATTGTTCTAGTCTCGTGGTGACCTGTGGGATTGGAGAGGGCTTATCGAGCCAATCAGCGTGTGGGTCATACCCCATGAGGAGCGAAAAGGGGGACTTCCTTGTTGCCTCGTGGGGCCAGTTGTTATGAGCGAATTCTGCTATCGGTAGGAACACCGCCCAATTGTCCTGTCGTTCGTTAGCCCAGAATCGGAGGTATTGTTCTAGCCATTGATTTGTCCTTTCCGATTGTCCGTCCGTCTGGGGATGGTACGCTGTGGAGATGTTTTGCTTGATCTCCAGTATTTTGCAGAGTTCCCTCATAAATCTTGACGCAAAGCGAGGGTCTCTGTTGCTGATGATCTTCGAGGGAAGTCCAAATCTCTTGAAAACATGGGTCGCATAAAGTCCCGCGGTTTCTTCGGCCGAGATCTCTTCGTTGCAAGGTATGAATATGGATGCCTTGGTACAGTCGTGATCTGTCACGGTGAGGATGGAGTCGTAACCTTGCGATTCGGGAAGCTTAGTGATAAAATCGAGGGCTATAGTTTCAAATGGTAACGCATCTTCCTTGGGGGTTATAGGCATTAACGGGGCCTTTGTTGGGCGTGTGTTGACCTTGTGCCTTTGACATTCGGCGCATCCCTGAATGTAGTTCTTCACGTCTAGTTTCAGTTCCGGCCACCAGTATCGTCGTTCCACCAGTCGTATGGTTTTTGCGATTCCGGGGTGTCCGTGTACCGGTGGGTTGTGATGAGCGGATATGAGTTCTCGTTTCTCGTCTAATGATCCCGTAATGACGTACTTCCCTTGTCGGTACCACGCTCCATTGATATGTTTCAGTTGGTGTGGGTCTACCCAGTAGCGGAGGGTGATTTCGGTCTGCGGGGGTTGTTGGGCAGCTTGTATGGTTGTGGTCCTTGCAAATACGTCTTCTGGTAGAACCACGACGTTTTCGTTGTCTTTCTCCCCTTGATCGTAGTCTGGTCTTCGTGATAGGGCGTCTGCTCTGCCGTTTTTCTTTCCTGGGATGTGGTGAATTTCAAAATTGTATTCCATTAGTTCGAGTACTTCCCGGGCTACTCTCCGGCTTATCTTTTGCGGGAGTTTCCAATATTGGAGATTTATGTGGTCTGAGTAGATTTTGATTTTATGTGGGGATCTGGCTAGTAGCGGTCTCCAGTGCCTAAGTGCTTTGACGATGGCAAGGAGTTCCAAGTCGTAGATGTCGTAGTTTCTCTCGGCTTCATTCAGGGTGGCTGAGTAATATCCGAGGGGGTGCTTTTTACCGTCTTCCTTTCTCTGAAGTAGGACTGCTCCTGTCGCGAATCCTGACGCGTCTACCTCCAGTTCGAATGGGTCGTCTAGCTTTGGGTGAGCTAGTACTGGTTCTTCCGTTACTAGAGATTTGAGCTTTTCGAAGGCTTCGTCTTCTTCGTCTGTCCATTTCCATTCTGTGTCCTTCCTCGTAAGTTTGTTGAGGGGTTTCGCGTGTGTGGCGAAGCCGCGAATGAAGAGTCGGTAAAAATTACAGAAGCCCAAGAATGAGCGCACGTCACGGACCTTCGTGGGTGTTGGCCAGTCTTTGATACCCGAAATTTTTACCGGGTCCATGCGTGTTACCCCCTTTTCAAGGATTACCCCCAGGTAATCCATTCGCAGCTTGTTGAAGAGGCACTTTTCGAGTTTGAAGTAGAGATCATGTTCTAGTGCTACTTGTAGTACGTCACGGACTGCTTCTTCATGGTCTCTTTGTCCCGCTGGGTCCCTGGTGGCGATGCCGATGTCATCCATGTAGACACGTATGATTGTCCCTTTGGCCTCGTGTTTCACGATGGTATCTCGGTAGATCGTGTTCATCATTGTTTGGAAGGTTGCCGGGGAGTTGGTGAGTCCGAAGTACATGACTGTAGGTTCGAAGAGTCCATACCGTGTTTTGAAGGCCGCCTTGTGCTTGTCTCCTTCCCGTATCCTTACATTGTTGTATCCCCATTGTACGTCGAGTTTGGTGTAGGTGTGTGCTCAACTGAGGTCCGTGATGAGGTCGGAGATGAGGGGGAGAGGATATTGGTTGCGAATGGTGACCGCATTGATCTTTCGGTAATCTTGTACTGGTCTTAGTTTCCCATCCTTTTTCTTGATGAAGAAAAAGGATGACGCGTAAGGAGATTTGGAGGGGCGTATGTATCCTTTCTTGAGTTGTTCGTCCAAAAACTCCTTGAGTTTGCCGTCTTCTTCTTGTGTCATGGGGTAGACCTTACAGTCGATTGCTGTTGGCGTGCCTTCTTTAAACTCGATTGCGTGGTCCCATGGTCGGGAAGGTGGGAATCGGTTGGATGCTTCTTCGCTGAAGATTTTTGCGAACTGTGCATAAGCTGGAGGGAGTTCTACTTTGTCGTGGAACTGCTTAGCTTCGATAGCCAGCTCCGTAGCGGTGGCACTTAGATGGCTTTCTTCTTCTAGTTCTTCGACGGCGTCCTGTTTTTCTTCTTCCGTAATGGTGGTCCCTATGACATGATGTTCTTTGCTGGGGTTGATTGATCGGATAACTATCGGCAGCATTTTCTCGTGTATAGTGGCGTATCTCCAGTTGATTGTTGGTTCGTATACGGCCAGCCAGGGGTATCCAAGTACTAGGTCTTCGTTCCCTAAGTCGGTGACTAAGAACCGCATTTTTTGTCGTCGTTGGTTAGTTTGGACGTCGAGGTCCACGAAGTGAGTGATACTGCCCGCTTTGTTTTCCATGTTGTCTATATTCCATATTTTTCGTGGTCGCTCGAGCGTTTGTAACCCGAGGCCCATCCTCTTGGCGAACAAGGGGCGTATAAAGTTGTCTGTCACTCCTGAGTCTACCAATGTTTTGATGTCGGCCATAGCGTAATTCATGCGGATCGAGACTGGAATTCGAAGAGATCGATAGCGAGTCATGATTACAGAATTACAATTGACTGCCCTCACCCAGGCCGATGGGTTCAGGCGTTCTGAAAACCCTCCTTCCCCCACATTTCTTGGAGGATGAGGTCCTTTACATCGTCTGTTTCCCCTGCCACTCCTGCCAACCAATCTTTTGCTCGCTGCTGCGGGGGGGCCGTACTAACTGCCCGGACTTGTGCTGGGGTTTCTTCCTGCGTGTAGTAGTCGGTTTCAGTCATTCGACTGGTGGCTGCTCGCCTGCGTGGCTGTGAGCAGTTTTGTGAGAAGTGTCCAGTCTGGTTGCAATTATAACAGATGACTGTCCTCATATCTCGGGGTGGTGGTCCTCCTCCTCGTCCGTATCCTCCTCGTTGTGGCCTTGGGATGAAGGGTCTATTTGCGTCTCCTACTTCCGCCACTCTTGCGCGCGTTCGGTCTGCTAACATGTCCATTGCGTTTGGATCGAATCTCTGTGGTGGCAGTCCTCGTGGCGGACCCCAGTTAGGGGGTTGTGGTCTCCAGCGGGGTTGTGCGGATGAGGGGGGCATCTTGTTTTTGAAGTTGTCGAGGCGTGCCTTCATGTGGATGTATTGCTTTTGTCGGCGTAGGGCGCACCTCTTCCAATCTTCGAAGGTATGGGGTTCGTCTAGTTCGTACACCTTCATGAATAGAGCTCGTGGCAACCCCGCCGTAAATCGATTGATCGTTTGTCGGTCGTTTAGGTTGTAGTGAGCCTTCCTTGCCAGTCGTTTGAACTGGACTACGTACGCGTCGATGTCCTCTCCTGTCATTTTGATTCCTTTTTGGAGTTCCGCTTGGGCTTGTTCTTCCTCCAGAATGTTGGAGAATCGTTTGGCGAACTCGGTGGCGATATGGTTCCACAGGGTTTGGGAGTATTGACTTACTCCTCTTCGCACTTCCCGGTTTAACCATTCGAGCATGGTCAGCGTCCATTCGCTTACATTTACTCCCTTGACGTATCCGAGGAAAAGGAGTGACCGTCGGTATTCATTTTGCATAATGGGGGCGTCCAGGTTCATCCCCCAGTACACGTGCCATTGTGTTAGAAAGGCCTCGTATTTAGTGCGGTCTCCATCATATACTGTCAGAGGTTCACCTGATAATCTGTCTGATCCGTGTCCTCCACCTCCTCCTAGTCCGGGAGGGGGTCCTCCCCCTGGTGGTCCCGGCAGTCCTTCTCCTCCTGGTGGTCTTCCTCCTCCTGGGAATCCTCCTCCTGTGGGTCCTTGTCCGGGGAATCCTCCTGGCAGTCCGCCGGGTGGTGGCGGTGGTCCTGTGGGTGGATCTGGTTGATCTGGTCCTATTGCTCTGAATAGGGCAGCGTCGTCTGCCGTCATTCTGTGACCCGTGGAGGGGTGTATAGGGTTGAGGATAGCCTCAGCTTCTTCTCTGATACGTCGTACTTCTTCTATGGCTTGGACTTCTGTAACCGTCGCCATGGGACTTCTGATGTGAATTTCTTCTGGTACCGTAATATGTAAGGACTCAGCTATGTGGGCTAGTAGGCTTGAGTCGTCTCCTGTTCCTGGTCGTACTTCGCTTTCCGTTGCGGTGTGTTCTTCTATTGGTTCTTCGTGGCTTGACTCTGAGGGTGCTTGTTCCCTTGGCTGTTCTTCTTCGCTTTCGCTACTGCTATCTCCGTCGAGTGATCCCCAGTCGTCTCCGTGAAGTTCTCTTGAGTCGATATTGCAGCGGTAGTGCCTTCCTGCTGGTCTAACGACGTCCCACCGATTGTCTATCGGGTTCCACGTAATTTCCGTCCAGCAGAAGTTAGAGTAGTTAAACTCAACTGGTCGGTATCTGATAGCTTCTCCTGGGAAGTCGACGAAGTACCCAGTGTCTCCTCTGTATTCTCTCCACCTAGCTGCTCCTAGGAATCGTCGTGGTACTGATTGTTCTCCTCTTGTCTCGAGGGTGTAGGTTCGGAAGTTTCTCCACTGGTCTCTTGTGGTGAACGCCACAATTAGGGGATCTTGGTCTTAATGTAATGCTACCACCGGCGTCAGTCCGACTTGGACACGTATGAGGGCGTTCACGGCTTAGCGAGTTTCACTATAACGTAGATAGGTACGGAGAATCCCCTGGTAGACGACTAAGGCAGTCCAGAGGGCCCGAAGGGTCAAGACTAAGGCAACAAAGACTTGTTGACGTGAAATGATGACAAGCCTTAGACTCGAAGGTCAAGGATAGCGAAGGGCCGAGACGCGAAGGTCCGAAGAGATAAGACTGAAAGTGGTATTATGAAGAAGACCAAGATGGCGTATCTTGGTCTTCCGAGTCCACTATTTATACATGTAAGAGGCAGCTTTAAAGCTCCTCTGTGAGTCCAACAACCTGTAGCGTAAGTAGCTCGAACCCTACTATCGCTATCCTAGTAATGAGTAATACTAACAATCATGTGCTAGTACTACTCGTGATGACTGATCCGATGTCCGTGACTAATTTCTACTTACTACTGTAGCCACAACCGTGTAGTAAGCGTCCACTTTGTACTCGTATAGTCCGTCCGTTACAATAGGCGCTTCTTGAGTTTGAAGTAGAGGTCATGTTCCATGGCTACTTGTAGTACGTCACGGACAGCCTCTTTGTGTTCTTGTTGTCCTGCTGGTTCCCAGGTTGCAATGCCTATGTTGTCCATATAGACTCTTATGACAGTCCCTTTGTTTTTGTGTTTGGCGATGGTGTCTCAATATATCGTGTTTATCATCGTTTGGAAGGTCACCAGGGAGTTGGTGAGTCCAAAGTACATAACCGTGGGTTCGAAGAGTCCGTACCGTGTTTTGAATGCCACCTTATGTTCATCTCCTTCTCATATCCGCATGTTGTTGTACCCCCATTGGACATCCAGTTTTGTGTAGGTATGTGCTTGGCTGAGGTCTGTAATGAGGTCTGAAATGAGAGGGAGGGGATACTGATTGCGAATGGTGACTGCGTTGATTCTTCTGTAGTCCTGTACCGGTTGTAGTTTCCCATCCTTCTTTTTGATGAAGAAGGACAATGCATAGGGGGATTTAGATGGGCGTATGTATCCCTTCTTTAGTTGTTCATCCAGAAACTCCTTGAGTTTGCTGTCTTCTTCTTGGGTCATTGGGTAGACTTTGCAATTGATGGCCAGTGGTGTGTTTTCCTTGAATTCTATGGCGTGGTCCCATGGTCGCAAGGGGGGAAATTGGTTGGATGCTTCCTCGCTGAAGATCTTCGTGAACTGTTGGTGTAACGTTACCACAGGAACGTTATGTGCGACGTGCACATCACTAAGTCGATCAGGCCGAGGTAACGGGACGTGAGTTAGCCGGTTAGGGCTAAGTTTGATGATGAATAAGCACTACACGGTCTCCTCAGACACGCGAGTGGTAATCGGGGGGTTCTGGGGTTCAAGCGCAAAGGCGAACCAAAGTCGTGCTCAAGCGAAACGGCGAGCTAAAGTCGTTCGTGGATTGACAACGATGTGGTATTACACAAGAAGTCAAGTCTACCGTACAAGCTAGGTAGCGTGCGACTTATATACTAGTACAGGATGTTTGCACACAACAAACATATGGCGTGATATGTGGAGTCCTGAGCAAAAGCAGAACAAAGGTAAGACTATAGTAGGAAACATAGTGATTGCGCGGGGTCATGTGGGAGTCAGCTGAGACCGGAGCGCCGTGAACTTTGATATACAAGGAAGAGGACGTAAAGGCGTATCATGCGGCGAAGAGATCATGGGAAACGGTTGGGCGCGTGGTGAGCTATGGGCGTAACAAGGTGGGGTATGGAAACAAGAAGTGGAGAACAGAAGCGTCCAAGAGAAAAGGAAGGAAAATCGTAACATTACCCCCCTATTAGGCCTGAAGTCACCACGACTTCAGTCACTGCCAACGTAGTCATATACGTCAGCGCTGGGGTCGTTAGTCTCGTCATCTTGGTCGTCTACTGGGCAAACGTGTCGACGGAGGAATAGATACCTCCCGCGCTCCCCGCATCGCCTGCACATCTCATACTGCGGACACTCTATCTCGTTGTGTCGTGCATCGAACCTAAGACACTTCCCACACCATCGAGGACGCTCAGATGGTTCTTCGAAGGCCGGGGTGATGGGCGCAAGTTGGTGAATAAGGCAGTTAGCCGACTCGTGGGCCCGACTCGCGCACCACGTGCACACTCCGGATGGAGGTCGATTCGGGTACTCACTCATCTTGTGACCCCGCTTCTTGCACAGATAGCACTTTCGTCGCTTCTGCGTACGGCTGGGCCCCTCCACGAGGCGGGGCATCTCGACTGGCCCGCCGCGTCGTGGTACAAGGGGGAGTTCAGGGTGAAGATGTCGGGGGCATACCGGGCGAGTGGTGAGTTCGACGAACTTGTCTGTTATGAGCGGGATGGCGCCTGCGTACTGCAGACGCTTGGTAATACCCTCCAACTTGATGTCGAGGTGGAACTGGTCCCGCATGGCTTCTTGCTCGAGCCGTCGTAGGTCCGCCCGACACGCGTCCAGGGCGATCTTGTCCCTGAGGCACTGCCGCAACCTCGAAACCTCCGCCGATAGATGGGGGTTCTTGAGTTCGCTCAGGACCTCGTTGATGGTGACGGCGCGAGGATCTTGCGGGCTGAAGACTGCGAGCTGGTGAGGGGAGATAGCGGGGTGCATAGCCGAGGGTCGGGGTGTCGACAAGTAGACCTCCTGGCAGTAACAGGGTTTCCCCTTCCCCAAGGTTCCAATAATCTCTCGGTAGTCACAGCGATAGTAAATATACTTCGCCAGGACTTTCGTGACATTATCCTCGAGTGGGAGCATGAGGGGGAAGTAGAACGGTGTGTCGGGGGCGTTTAAAAAGAAAGGTAAGCCAGGATCGTCCGACTCCTCGTCATCCCCCTCATCAATCGGCTCCTCGTCGTCATCGAGAGATGCGAGCCGAGGGTCCGGTCGTAATTGATGAGGGGGGATGGAGGGCATCAGTGAGTAAGGATGGGGTAGTTCTGACGCTAGTTGTGTCATGGGGACGACCGGCGTGATTCCTGGGGGAGCTTCTAGGAGTGGTGCTACCGCAGGTTCGAGCAGTGGTGGTGGTGATGATGGTGGTGGTGTCGGACTGGTGGGGGAGATGTTGAGTGCAATGGCGAGGACGGGGGTCGGAGGTCGTGAGGAAAGGGCTGAGTATGGTGTTCGGGATACGAAGGGGGTCGGGATCCCTTCGGACTGCGAGGGGACCGTGAGTCTTTCAAGGATTAGGGCTGACGGTGGACGGGGGCGGTCGTTGGCTGGGGCAGTGTTAGAAGTAGGAGTCGTCATGGTAAGTGATGCAGGTTCGTCTCTTGTTCGTTCAGCTTTTATAACTCTCGTCCTGCTCCGTCAGCTGTGGGGTTGCGGCGATAGAAGTCGGTGATTGCGTCCGGCGCGTGTTTAACGTGGTCAGCTGGCTCCCACGAGCTATCGCTCATGGGAAAGCCCTTCCACTTAACTAGGAACTGCAGCTTGCACCCTCGTCCATGGAGTCGCGACCCCATGATCTGCTCCACTTCGAATTCTTCTTCTCCGTCCACGAGGTCAGGGGGAGGGCGTGAGAAGTTCTCCCCATGCAGCTCCGTCTCCTTATATGGCGTGAGGAGGTTCGCATGGAACACCAGGTGTATCTTCCACGTGGTTGGTAGCTCCAACTCGTACGTCACCGCTGATAAGGCCTTCTTAATTCGGAAGGGGCCATGGCGTTTGGGGGCTAGCTTTGCAGTGGGGTAGAAGGTTTTCAGATTCGTCCCTTCCAGCCAGACCTGGGCTCCTTCGGCGTAGGGGATAAAGCGGCTTCTTCCCTTCTTTGCCATAAGTCCTTGTGTGTGTTTGATGCAATCTTGCGCATGCTGCCGCCTCGTGGTCATCTCGTCTAGGCGTTGGTCAACTGATGGTACGGGGGTGGGTTTTGAAACCCAAGTGGTTCGTGGTTCCCATCCCATAATGAGTGAGAATGGGGAGTGCTTCGTTGTAGCATTTGGCCAAGAATTGTGCGTGAACTGTGCTACTGGAAGCGCTTCCGCCCAGTTATCCTGTTGCACATTGCTCCAGTGGCGCAGATATTGTTCCAACCATTGGTTGGTGCGTTCCGATTGGCCGTCTGTTTGGGGATGATAGGCGGATGAGATGTTCTGTCGTATTCCGAGTGTGCTGCACAATCCTTTCATGAATGCGGACGTGAATCGTGGGTCTCGGTCTGTGATGAGTTTGCGTGGTATCCCATAGTGCGGGTAAACGTGTTGGAGGTATAGTTGAGCTACTCCCTCGGCGGTGATAGTTTCATGACAGGGTATGAAGATTGTGGCTTTCGAACAGTCATGGTCGGTGATCGTAAGGATGGAGTCAAATCCCTGAGACGGAGGTAGCTTGGTGATAAAATCCATAGAAACGACTTCAAATGGTTCTGCCTCCGGGTCGGTGGATATGGGAAATAAGTGGGGTTTTTGTCGGTGGGGGTTAATTTTGTTGGCTTGACATACGGCACATCCCTTGACATACTCTTCGACATCTTCTCGTATAGTGGGCCACCAGTAGTCGCGTCGTACTAGTTCGCGTGTGTTGGCAATTCCAGGGTGGCCCATGCTTGGAGAGTCGTGAAAGAGAGTGATTACCCCCCGCTTAAGATCGTTGTCCCCGACAACGACTAACGCATCATCTTTCCACCACAGCCCATCGTGCTGTTTGAGGTTGTGGTGTTCGGCCCATTGTGCCGCTTCCTCTTTACCAGCATTCTGAGCTACCCGGGACCAAATATCCATATCACATATTGACATTTGGGTGGCTCGAATGAATCTTTCTGCTGGTAGGACAATGACGTCGGTGTTGTCCCCTTCGCCAGACTCGTAGTCCGACCTCCTGGACAGGGCGTCTGTGCGCGCATTTGTTCTGGCTACGTGTCTCAGGATAAAATCATACTCTGATAACTCTAGGAACTCGCACGCGATCCTTCGGTTGATCTTTCGGGGTTCTTTCCAATATTGGAGGTTGGCGTGGTCGGTGTGGATAATGACTTTATGAGGGGATCCTACGAGGTATGTTCTCCACACTCGTAGTGCTTTAACCACGGCTAGTAACTCCCGGTCGTAGATGTCGTAGTTTCGTTCTGTTTCTGTGAATGATTCGGAGTGGAATGCTACGGGGTGGAACTTTTTGTCAGGGCCTAGCTGGTTCAGCACTGCTCCGACCGCAACATTTGACACGTCAACTTCTAACTCAAACGGTTTGGTGAGGTCTGGGAATAGGAGTACTGGTTCTTCGCATATGCGCCTTTTGATATCTTCAAAGGCGTTCTGCTGTGTGTCACTCCAGTGCCATTGGGTATCCTTCTTTGTTAGGTCGTGAAGGGGTCGGGCAAGTTGGGAGAATCCTCGTATGAATCTTCAGTAGAAGTTGCAGAATCCTAAGAACGCGTGAACTTCTTTGAGATTCTTCGGGGATTGCCACTCCCGGATTCCTCGGACTTTTACGGGGTCCATTCGTAACTGCCCGTGACCGATAATGAGGCCCAAGTACTCTGTTTCGTAGACTTCGAACTCGCACTTCTCTGGTTTCACATAGAGATCATGTTCTCCGCAGAGTCGTAGTACTTCGTGAAGGACCTTCTGATGATGGCATTTGTCGTCCACGGTGGCAACGAGGATATCATCCATATAGACAACAACTTCATTTGTCAGGATGAGGTCGCGGAAGATGGTATCCATCATTGTTTGGAAGGTGGACGGGGAATTAGTGAGGCCGAAGAACATGACGCGTGGTTCAAACAAGCCTTGATTGGTTTTGAACGCCGCCTTCCATTCATCTCCTTCTTGGATACGAACATTATTGTAGCCCCATCGGATGTCCAATTTTGAGTATAGTCGTGCGCCTCGGATGCGATCGACGAGTTCGGGGATAAGTGGGAGTGGGTAGTGGTTTTTTATGGTGAGTTCGTTGAGACGTCGATAGTCCTGTACCAGACGCAGCTTTCCGTCCTTCTTTTTGATAAAGAAGAAGGGCGACGCGTAGGCGGATTTTGAAGGGCGAATATACCCCTTCTCGAGTTGTTCGTTCAGGAAGGCCGTAAGTGCCTCTCCTTCATTTGCGGTGAGTGGGTACACCTTGCAGTCGAGTGCGGTGGGCGCGTCTGGAAGTAATTTGATGGCGTGGTCCCATACGTGGGACGGGGGAAATCGATGTGACGCTTTCTCGCTAAACACCTTATGGTGTGACCAGTATTCTGGAGGAACCATTTCCTCAAACGTTCGGGTTGGTTTCTTTGCCGCTTCCTGTTGGGCAAGTTCGGACGCAGTGGTCGTTTTTCGCAGGAAGGTAATATTTGGCTCCGATTCTTCGTTTACAACCTGCTCCCATGCCTCCTCATCGAGCTCATATGCCTGTAAAGCCTTGATAGCGGCTTCCAATGGCATGGCGTCGCTCTGAAGGTTCAGGCTGGAGATCACGACCGGTTGGAAGTCTTCGTTCAGTGTGGCATTTCTCCATTCTATCTCAGGCTCGAAGGCCAAGAACCAGGGGTAGCCCAGGATCGCTTCGTCCTTTCCTAGGTTGGTTACCAGGAAACGAAGCGTCTTCGTGCGCGCACCCGTCCGCACCGCCAAATCGGTGTACTGGGTTATTGCGCCGTCTCGGTTGTAAGTTCCGTCAACGTTCCATATGGTAATGGGAGCGGAGACGGGTCAGGTCCCGAGATGCGTTCGTTTGAGCAATTCCGCACAAATAAAGTTGTCGGTTGCTCCAGAGTCCAATAGGACCTGTTGTTCGGCCGTCGCGTTTGCAGATTTGAAAAGAACTGGGATTCGCATAGATCGATATCTGCTATGATACACGTGTAGCGCCTTTGCCCAGGCTGACGGGTTTAGGCGTTCGGAAAATCCTTTCCTCCAAAAAGCTTCTCCACCAAGAGGTCCCGCACCTCTTTTGGCTGAGCGGCCAGCGCTGCGATCTGAGCGTCAGCCGCTTGTTACGTTTCGGTCGTGGACTCTGACATATTCGTGATGACTCGGTATGTCAGGAGTAATACGTCATGGACTTCGGATCATACTGCCTCGTGTTAAGATGACTGATACGCGCTATTGTTGTACGAGATGATGATTAGGCTCGCTGACTGATGACTCTACTATTGTACGTGTTTCGGATTACGACGACGACTGCGCATTCTATTATTAGAGTACGCTAATTGCGCTATTGGTTACTTACGGGTTCGAGCGGAGCTGGAACTAGCTCCCTTACTTGTATTTAAGTTCGCAGTAGTACAGACCAGGATCCCCATCTTGGTCTTCTTCAATTACCACTTTCCACTCGTCCTCTATACTTGAGACTTGCGAAGTCTCGACGTGAACTAGCTCCGGCATATCCCTTAGACCAAGAAGGGATCCCCGTGACTTTGTCTCCATCTTCCTCAGTGAATGGTAGATCAGCCGACCGTGACTTATCCGCCCGGTACCACGTGTCACCTCGTATTCGAATACCTCAACTCGCGTACCGCACGCCCCACCCATTGCTATTACATCGTCGACAACCACGAGTGGGAGTACATCCGCAAGGTCCCAGCGCCGCCTCCCAACATCCCCGTAGAAGAGACGTTATACACCTATCGAGATTCTACAGGCACGTATTGGCCGCATCCCGCAGTCTTCCCAGAGCACTCGGACAACCACAGATTCCATCCCCGAGGGAACCCACGTCACAACAGCGTCTAAGTCAGACGAACGTCCGTGGTAGACGTTACACGCTTCATCATTCGACAGTACGCGGTTTGCTGATATGGTGACTCGAGTAACGAGGGGGGGAGGCGGTACTACGGGGGTAGCGGGGACGGGAGGAGGTACTCCTCCGTCGCTTGTGGTCTGAGCAGCGCGAGTGCCTTTTTGTGGGCAATTACGCGACACATGACCCTTTTCTCCGCATCGGAAACATCTCCCCTCCATGACCATCCTTTGCTTCTCAGCGTCTGTGAGGGTGGCACGGGCTCTAGTGCAGCTAATATCCATGGCGTTCGGGTCATGCGCCTTGTTAAGGGCTTGGACCCATTGGTCTCGGGTGTGACCTCCTCATTTTTCGTTTTGCCGGTTGCGCGCAAGGCGAGGCTTCAGCATAAGGTACTCGGCTTGTTGAAGTCTTGCTGCCGCTTTCCATTGGTCCCATGTGACTGGGTGTTGGAAGCATATAGCATTGATTACGAGGTTGTCGGGGAGTCCCGCTTGGAATTTCTCAATGACGTTGGCTTCGTCTGGATTATAGCCGGCTTTTGTCATGAGGTTCTGGAATTTTGCGATGTACGTGTCGATGTCTTCGCCAATCATTTTCAATTTATCAATGTCTTGGCGCGCTCTGGTTCGTTCAGTGGTGTCTGTGTAGGCGTTCGTGAACCGGTCAAGGACCGTGTTCCATAGGTTCTCTTTGTTGTGCAGTACTCCTCCTGTAATCTGGGTGTCCAGCCATGCGGTCTGCTCGTCTACCCAATCGTCCACCAGATGCCCCCTCATGTATGAGAGGAAGGTCATGGCTCGCGAATAGGGCACTGTGAGCTGGTCCACGGTTGGGTTCATTCCTTGATAAATTCGAAAGGATCGAAGAAAGTTTCGACTCTCCTCTCGATTTCCATCGAAGACTGGTGGTGGGTTGCCCCCAAGTTTGCCCCCTCCCAGTGCTGGTATTGCCCCGGCTGGGCCCATGGGGAGCGCTCCTCCTCCTGGAGCGCCACCGCCTGGGGGTCCTCCCCCTGGACCACCTCCGCCACCACCAGGGGCACCGCCGCCCAGTGGGCCTCCACCGCTACCATGTATGCCTCCACTAGGTCCAGTAGCTGGGCCACTGTTCGGCCCTGTCGGTGGTTGGGTACTAGAGCTATGAGGCGCTCCGCTTGTCTGAGCAGCCGGTCGACCTCCGCTAGCATGTGTTCCTCCACCGCCCAAGCTGGAGGCTCCCGCGGGTAGTAAGGCTGGTGGCGACCTGAGTGTTTGTGGCCATTGCTGGCTGTACGGGAGTGAGGGTGGTTGATTCGTCTGGGTCGATGTTGATCCCGGTAATGTTGGTTGACCCGAGGGGTCCTGCGCCGAATTGTGGAGGGACAGCTTTGTAGGCGTACCACTGTCCTTGCTTTGGGTCATAGTCGATATAAGCCCAAAGGCGAAGGTCGTCGAAGTAGTGAACTTGGTGATATTCCTGGTTTTTTGCGTCAAAGATAAAGTACCCCTCTTGGTTGTGGATTTCTTCCCAGATTACTGCGCCCTTTTCGTGGCTGGAGAGTTTGTCGGTGGAATACCGATCGATGTACTGCGGCTGGAATTTCGTGCGACTCCTACTAGTCGCCAGGGTTGCGAGACTTGACTTAATGTAACGTTACCACAGGAACGTTATGTGCGATGTGCACGTCACTAAGTCGATCAGGCCGAGGTAATGGGACGTGAGTTAGCCAGTTAGGGCTAAGTTTGATGATGAATAAGCACTACACGGTCTCCTCAGACACGCGAGTGGTAATCGGGGGGTTCTGGGGTTCAAGCACAAAGGCGAACCAAAGTCGTGCTCAAGCGAAACGGCGAGCTAAAGTCGTTCGTGGATTGACAACGATGTGGTATTACACAAGAAGTCAAGTCTACCGTACAAGCTAGGTAGCATGCAACTTATATACTAGTACAGGATGTTTGCACACAACAAACATATGGCATGATATGTGGAGTCCTGAGCAAAAGCAGAACAAAGGTAAGACTATAGTAGGAAACATAGTGATTGCGCGGGGTCATGTGGGAGTCAGCTGAGACCGGAGCGCCGTGAACTTTGATATACAAGGAAGAGGACGTAAAGGCGTATCATGCGGCGAAGAGATCATGGGAAACGGTTGGGCGCGTGGTGAGCTATGGGCGTAACAAGGTGGGGTATGGAAACAAGAAGTGGAGAACAGAAGCGTCCAAGAGAAAAGGAAGGAAAATCGTAACAGTTGGTAAGCTTTGGGAAGCTTTACTTCATTGTGGAACTGCTTAGCTTCGATAGCAAGTTCCGTTGCGGTGGTACGTAGATGACTCTCCTCTTCTAATTCTTCAATTATGTCATGCTTCTCTTCTTAGGTGATAGCGGCTCCTATGATGTGGTGTTCTTTGTTGGGATTGATTGACCGGATTACTATGGGGAGCATATTTTCGTGTATAGTCGCGTATCTCCAGTTGATCATTGGTTCATAGGTGGCAAGCCAAGGGTATCCAAGGACCAGATCTTCGTTTCCAATGTCAGTGATTAGAAACTGCATTTTCTGACGTTTCTGGTTAGTTTGGACTTCAAGATCTACATAGTGTGTGATACTGCCGGCTTTATTCTCCATATTGTCTATGTTCCATATTTTCCAGGGTCTATCCAATGTCTGGAGACCAAGTCCCATTCTTTTTGTGAATGAAGGACGTATGAAGTTGTCGGTGGCTCCAGAGTCTATGAGCCCTTTGATGTCGGCCATTGTGTAACTTGTGCAAATCAAGACTGGAATTCGAAGCGAATGATAGCGAGTCATGATTACAGAGTTACAATTAACCGCCCTCACCCAGGCCACCAGGTTCAGGCATTTTGAAAACCTTCCTTCCCCCACATCTCCTGGAGGATGAGGTCTTTGACATCGTCCATCTCTCCTGCTACTCCTGCTAGCCAATCCTTGGCTCTCTGCTGCAGCGGGGTTGTGTTGGTACTTCTGACTTGTACCAGGGGTTCTTCTTGGGAGTAATGGTCGGTTTCTGCTACCCGGCTTGTGGTGTGTCTTTTCCTAGGCTGGATGCAGTTTCGTGAGAAGTGTCCTGTCTGATTACAGTTATAACAGATGACTGTCCTCATATCTCGAGGTGGAGGTCCTCTGCCTCTTCCGTATCCCCCGCGTTGAGGCCTTGGGATAAATGGCCTGTTGGGGTCTCCTACTTCAGCCACTCTTGCACGCATTCTGTCCGCCAAGGTATCCATCGCGTTTGGATCGTATCTGGGTGGAGGCGGTCCTCGTGGTGGACCCCAGTTTGGAGGTTGTGGCCTCCAGTGAGGTTGTGCTGATGACAGGGGTGCCTTGCCTTTGAAGTTGTCGAGTCGTGCTTTCATGTGGATGTATTGTTTTTGTCGACGCAAGGCACACCTTTTCCAGTCTTCGAAGGTGTGGGGTTCGTCTAGTTTGTATACTTTCATGAACAGTGCTTGTGGTAGTCCCGCTGTGAACCAGTCAATGGTTTGTTGGTCGTTCAGATTATAATGAGCTTTCCTTGCTAATCGCTCAAACTGGACTACATATGCATCAATGTCCTCTCCTGTCATCTTGATTCCCTTCTGGAGTTCCGCTTGAGCCTGTTCCTCTTCTAGGATGTTGGAGAATCATTTGGCGAATTCGGTGGTGACGTGGTTCCACAGGGTTTGGGAGTACTGGCTTACTCCTCTTCGTACTTCTCGGTTTAGCCATTCGAGCACAGTCAGCGTCCATTCACTGACATTGACTCCCTTGACGTATCCCAGGAATAGGAGTGACTGTCGATATTCATTTTGCATGATGGGGGCATCCAGGTTCATCCCCCAGTAGATGTGCCATTGCGTTAGGAAGGCCTCGTATTTAGTACGATCTCCATCGTATACGGTTGGAGGTTCACCTGACAGTCTATCCGATCCATGTCCTCTGCCTCCTCCTGGTCCTGGAAGGGGTCCTCCTCCTCTGGGAGGTCCTTCTCCTCCAGGCAGTCTTCCTCCCCCTGGGAATCCTCCTCCTGTTGGTCCTTGCCCTGGGTGTGCTGACTCACTGTCACTCGACAGGGAATCACAACGGAGGCGGAAAACCGGGGGTTGAAGACGAAGGAGGCGGGGGCGGAGTCTCAGAGGGGAGGCACTTGGCTCACTTGACAGTACTTAGCACGCAGCTAAGGGGTAGTGGCGCTTGTTGGCGGGGGTAGCGTCCGGCAACTGAAGGGGCACTTAGGCAGGGAAGGAGGCAAGTGGAGGATGTCACAAGTGGACAGTCTGAGGGACTGTCCGTTGTATTGCACTAGCTTATATACCTAAGGACATGGTCTGTGCGTAGGTTTAGGGCAGGCTTAGGGCCGCCTGACGGGTGCTGCGGAATGCTGCACAATGGAACATTCGAGAGACATCTAAGAATAGTGTCCAATCAGATAATTTGTAGGAGTGGTACAACTGCTCCACAGTCGATGATGCAATATGACGTCATAAAGGTGTGACTGCTCCGCAGTCCAATCAGATAAATCCGAGAAGTGGTACGATCTCTAACTCCAGATCGTCAGGTGATTCCAGGCACGTGTACCGGACACGTGGTTTGATAAACAGAGAGTAATCACGTGATCGATCACGTGATTGTTGGAGTATGAAATTGGAACTCCGACTTCGGATTTCCCCTTTAGGAAGGTGATTACCTAAGACTGGGCTGACACGGACCGGTCTTAGACGCCCGAGTCACATCCTGAGTTTATAGATTCGTGACACTGGGAATCCTCCTCCTGGTAGTCCACCAGGTGGTGGTGGCGGGCCTGTAGGAGGGTCTGGCTGGTCTGGGCCTATTGCCTGGAACAGTGCTGCATCATCTGCGGTCATTTGGTGACCAGTGGAGGGGTTTATAGGGTTGAGGATAGCTTCTGCCTCTTCTCTGATGCATTGTACTTCTTCCATAGTTTGGACTTCTGTAGCCATGGGGCTTCTGATGTGAATTTCTTCTGGGACTGTAATATGTAGGGACTCAGCTATGTGGGCCAACATGTCACGATCGCGTGACACGTGACATGACGAATGACGTGTATCGGAGAATACTCGGGAAGTTGACGGAAATTGACAGCTCATCCTTCTGACATGGCTCTTGAATTACTAACAGAAAATAGTCCCAAAAACCATAGTATGTACGATATAAAAGCACGTAGTACACTGAGTAGGAACCTTGTCTTAGTTTCGTTTGTGAATCCAGCCAAAGTTACTCTATCTAAGAGTGCTAGCGCATCCCTCTCGTCTCTCAGCATTTTCCTGGCAGAGTTAGCACATCTCTGTCCATTGCTTTCATCATCCAACGCTATCGATCGTCCAACGAACTTCCCACCAAAGTTCTACCGACCGAACCCCGAATGTCCCGGCTGGGACGTAACAAAAACTAAGACCATCACCCGGACCCGCGCTCGTTGTGCGCGGTGTTATATCTGAACCCCCGAACCCGGCACGGACAGTGAAGCCAATCTTAGTGCTTCCGCGGAGCCATCCTGGAACACACGCAGTCGACGTTGTTCACACCAAAACCTTCTTCGGACCGCGCATTCATCGAACCTGCACTAGACCCTACTGATTTTACCAAAAGACGCATCGTCGTACGCAGGACCACCCCTAGCATAAACAACCTATCTGGTGGAGGGAGCTTCTGGGAGGGATCTCAGGGCTATTGACTCATCGCTGGTAACAAACAAGCCATCGACGTTGAGTACTTTGAATCCGAAGACGCCTGGTACGAAGTCTACGGCGAAGGACAAGACTGGTATACGCATAACTCTAGTCGCATCAAAAATCCTGTATTGTGGGGACTACAGACTCTAGGACAGACATCTCTCGATCCTCACACGTGGCGAACACACAGCGCCAAAGACTCTAGTTCATCATCTGATTCGGAATCGCGGAAGAAAGGAAAAGGACATACTCGTTCAACAGTCCTCCCCCTTACTACACCCATCATTCCCTATCTCTCAGCACCACCCCCTACGATGACTACAAAATCTACGCTCGAAACTGGAGCTCTGAAGGGACAGGCTCCGAAGGAATTCACTGGGGATAGGCATAAAAGTGTGCAATTCCTACGAGAATTTTATCAGTATAAACGGGTCAACAGAAACCACGAACTTATGGTTGTCCCGTATTCACACGTCGGTCTCGCTTTATCCTATATACGTGGACCCTCAGTCGACGACTGGGTGGACAGAATCAGCCAAGATCTAGACAAAAGCATAACAACACTTGTACCTAAGCTCGACGAGTCCGATGAATCGCTCTGGACCACCTTTGAGACAGCTTTTAAAGCTGCTTGGACAGATACGCTCAGCGAACAGAACGCTCACCAACAGTTAGTCTTGCTCTCCATGAAAAATGATGACATGGATTCCTACATTGCCACGTTCGAGCGTCTTGCAACAGCAGCAAACTGGGACCTTGATGCCAGCGGAACCCTTGAGTTTTTCAGGCGTGGCCTGAAGAAGGGACTACTAATTGGATGTCTCCGCCGACCTAGGATGCCGAAGAACATGAAAGAATGGCAGGAAGCAGTGAGGGAGGAGTCGCAGAGGTTCCGGACCATCACAAACGCTATCGCGCAAATCAACGGAGGAAAAGGGATCCCAACATCTGGACCCACGCAGACGGCTAAGACGACTCAAATCCCTAATAACAACCAAGTGGTACCCATGGACGTAGACAACGTCCAGATGGGAGGGAGCAAACCGGCGTGGCAGCGCAAGCGGACACCGGAAGAAAAAGAGAAGTGCCAATGAGAAGGACGATGTTTCCGCTGCATGGCCCAGGGACACCTGTCGAGCAAATGTCCTAAGAAGAATCAGACCCAGAAAGTCAATAACGTGTCCACAGATGAAAAGAAGGAAGACTCAGAAGACAAGACCCCTACAGTATCGGACGCTAGGAATGTTCTGCTGAAATTAGGTTCTTCGGAAAGACACGAACTCATCTCGGTGCTCCTCCTCAATACATCGGCCGAAGACAGCGAAGAGATCAATACACTTCAAAGTGTCAAAGAAAATTCTCTGACGTTTCGGGCTGAGGTAATGGGAACGAATCAAAAAATCTGTGTTCTACTTGACACCGGGGCCTCGGGGAACTTTATCGATATTTCGGCAATAAAGCTCTTCAGGTTCGTCACAACTCCTATCGACCAAATCAACATACGCAACGCCGACAGCACAACCAACACAAACGGGGCCCTGACACATCAGTGTCTCCTAACGCTCTGGGATGGAGAGGAGAAACGGGTCCTGCGATTTTTCGTCACTAATCTTGGATCTTGCCGAGCGATACTCGGACTCCCTTGGTTCGAACTAAGCAAGCCTGTCATCGACTGGGGAAAGAGGACTTACGACAGAGGACCGTTCCGATTGGGACAGGGAGAAACTCAGATCAATGAAACAATAGCCCAGAAAATGGCAATAGCAAGCGGAAGCGGCGCTGACGATGCGATGACACTTCCGGAAGTCTACTCGGACTATGCCGTAGTATTCTCGGAAGAAGCCGCGCAAAGATTCCCACCAGAGAGGGAAGACGACCATGCTATCATCTTAAAAGAGGGGGCACCCGCTAGTCTAGGGACAAAACTGTATCCAATGAATCTCGCTGAAATGGATCATCTTCATGCTTTCCTGACTGAACACCTAAGTAAAGGATATATCCGCGAGTCAAAATCTCCGTATGCGTCTCCCATTTTCTTCATCAAGAAAAAAGATGGGAAGTTAAGACCCGTACAAGACTACAAGGCACTAAATGCGTGGACAGTCAGGGATGAATACCCCCTCCCGCTCATAGAAAGCATCTTAACCTCTCTAGGACATAAGAATCCTTTCACAAAATTCGACATACGATGGGGTTATAACAACATCTGGATCAAAGAAGGCGACCAATGGAAGGCGGCATTCAAAACACCGTTGGGCCTTTTTGAACCATTAGTTATGTTCTTCGGTCTGACTAATTCACCTGCTACATTCTCCCAGGCTATGAACCGAATGCTACGCCCTCTGCTTGACCAATATCCTGGGGAACTCTATGTCTACATGGATGATGTGCTAATCGCCACTGAGGATAACAAGGAGCGTCATTGTGCCATTGTAAAAGCAGTACTACAAGTCTTCCAACAAGAGAGCTACTTCCTGAAGCTATCTAAGTGCACCTTTGAAGTGAAAGAAATTGATTACTTGGGGATGACCATCAAACAGGGCGTCATCCAGATGGGCAGTGACAAAGTCTCGGGACTCAGGGACTGGCCAAGGACACTATCAACAGTCAGACAAGTACGCTCCACCCTAGGGGTACTAAACTACCAAAGACCCTTCATCAGAAACTTCGCAAGTATCGTGAGGCCGTTAAACAGTCTCTTGAAGAAGGACACCCCTTTTCTCTGGACCACGGAACACACAGCAGCCCTGACAAAATTGCTCGATATAGCTACTAGTCGCCCGACATTACAGCAACCAGATCCACGTCTCCCCTATGAATTACAGACCGATGCCTCCGCTTACGCAAATGGTGCAATCCTAACACAGAAAGATCAGAGGGGAAAACCCCAAGTTGTCGGATATCTCTTGTGCACTTTCTCCGACGCCAAGAAGAACTACAATGTCTACGATAGGGAGTTTCTAGCTCTGATCAGAGGACTCGAACACTGGCGACACCTTTTGGTCGGGGGTCCCTTCCCTGTGACAGTCTACATCAACCACGCAAACCTGTTACATTACAAACATCCCCAAAAGATTAGCCAACGTGTAGCCAGACTGGTGAATATTCTGGCGGACTACAACATACAGCTCGTACACCGACCTGGCCATCTGCTGCAAGCTGACCCTCTCTCTCGTCATCCAGGGTTCGCTGAAGACGACCCCTCTGACAATGCACAAACCGTGGTCCTACCACCTTCCCTCTTCATCACAGCAATCGCAATCTCGACCCTAGATGACCGCCTACAGAGCGCACAGCTGACCCGTCGAGATGAACTCGTGCGCCTGACCCGGTCATTCGACCTCATCCGAGACAATGACCTGTTCTTTCGTAATTCCCGTCTGGTCATCATGGACGATGCCGATCTTAGGAGGGGGGTGATTTCATCATTCCACGACCCGCCCACAGCAGGGCATGCAGGGATCGCGAAGACTCTTGACGCACTACAAAGACACTACTGGTGGCCCAAAATGAAGGAAGACATAATGGAATACATAAAAGGATGTCTTCTATGTCAAGCAAACAAAAACATACCAGGGAAAGCCAAAGTACCGATATTCCCCATAACGCATGAAGAAGCGGTCCTTCCATTCCAAGTCGTGGCAATGGACTTCATTACGAAGCTGCCTAAATCTAAGGGATACGACACTGTACTGACAATTACCGATCAAGGATGCACAAAATGCAGTATCTTCATAGCCTGTAACGAGTCCATTGACGCATTAGGAGTGGCTAAGCTCTACTTAGAAAAGGTCCTCCTGCACTACGGTTTGCCATCCCAGGTCATATCTGATCGAGATCCACGATTCACGGCCAAGGTATTCAAAGAACTCATGAAGACGCTACAAATAGAGCAAAATATCAGCACGGCTTACCATCCCCAGACCAATGGGCAATCGGAAAGAACAAATCAACATCTTGAGCAATATCTACGAATCTTCGGCAATCACTGAAACGATTGGGCAAAATGGTTAGCAATCGCTCAGTACACACTCAACACCTGGAAATCGGAAACAACGAAGAAGACCCCATTCAAACTTCTTTTTGGATTCATTCCAAGGGTCCACCAACCACCAAATACTAAAACAAATGTGGAAGCCGCCACCAATCGCTTGGAGAAGCTCAAGGAAGTCAGAGAAAAAGCACACGAGGCCATGAAGAAGACACAGGAGTCTTGGGTATCAGAGACCAAATTCGGCGGATATTGCGTCGGTCAGAAGGTGTGGCTTGAAGCGAAAAACTTAAAAACGACCCATCCTATGGCAAAGCTGGCCCCGAAGAGATATGGGCCCTTCCTCGTCGCAAAAGAAGTTTCGCGAACTTCCTACCAGCTCGTCCTCCCAGCGCATTGGAAAATTCATAATGTCTTCCACGCCTCCCTCCTGATGCCTTACGTCGAAACGCCACTCAATGGACGAATGTTTGAAGAACCACTACCAGATATAGTCGATGGAGAAGAAATGTGGGAAGTCGAAGAGATTAGGGGGGAACGAAAGGTTGGTCGTAAACGGACGACACAGTACCTAGTCCATTGGAAGGGGTACTCAGACGCTCACGACAGCTGGGAGCCAGAGTCTGGCGTTCATGCCCCAGAACTTGTTCAAGAGTATAAAGACCGCGTCGCCGCGCTGGAAATCAACACCATTCACATGGACCCCTTCGGTTACAGACCCCGACATCCCCCTCAGCATTATCGCATCCAACATTGGGAGCTATCTCTCACCGCTACTGACTTCATCGAATGACAGGTGGAAGCCTGGTCGTGGGTAGCTAACGACCATGACGCCAGAGCTGACACTCCACGTACTCGAGACAACTCCTTTGGCTACGCTACGTATCAGGAGCCGGATGGCTGTTGGCGTCGTCACTCTAGAGCTAGGGCTAACCGGCGAGAAAGGCTGCAGCAGGACAGGGTAGAGGGGCTCGTTGCCGAACAAATCCGTCTCCATGGAGTCTATCCGGATGATGTCCCACCCCCCATCATGTATCCGGAGACAACCCCCTCTCCGATCCTAGTTGCGGGTACTACCACGGCACCTTCCACTGTCACCAGTCTCACCCCATCCGACCCATCCGCCGAACCTACGAATATAACACCATCGACCACGGGGATTGCCGAGGGATCGGTAGCAGATTTCCGCCCCGCTTTTGAACCAGGGCCAGAACACCCAGGAGTCGGATGGCACGTCTTGAGGTGGACGGAACCATACACCTTCGAGATTCCTTTCGAAGATGGATCTCGAGGACCCGCGCCGTACATCAGGTTCGCCATTAACCAGCGAGAACAACCGGTGACACTAGGAACCGAAGGAAAAGACAAGCCGCAATACTTCAAACCACTCTGCGCTCTGCCTATGCCCACGAGAACAGATGCAGGAGTACCTGCAGGACATTCACTGGCTTTGTTTTCCACTGATCACACTGTGCGAAACAAGGTTGATAGGGCTTTGGCTCTGGTCACTGACCCTGGGGCGGCAGCAGACGTCCACTGCTTCAGGATGTCAATGAGGCGGAAGCAAGATTTGTTCGCGCATATGAGAGATCTGGATATGGCTAGCGGGGGCAGAAGACATCGATAGACGCCTGCGGGCTTCGAACATATCATCGAGGATCTTTCCTTGTCTCCCTCAGCCCCTGCCTCGTGGCCTCGATATCTACCACATCAATGAAGCAGACTCCAACGACCACAGATTCAGAGCTCACCTCGACCATCTAGACGGCCTAGATCCCATCCCCATTCCTCCACGACCGCGCGACTTAACTACCTCCCTCTCCCGTCGACCCCCATTACAGCGCCCGGACTTGCATGGAGAAGAGCAGCACGGTGCTATTTGCCTCTACTGTGATCAAAACCACGCCGCCCGCTTATGCCCCCGACCTCATGTGTTGTGTGAGCATGCCGCGCACTGCAACGTCCCGGTTCATCACCTGGGTTTCGGCGCTCCATGCCCGAGGAGGGTCGTCCACTCACCACGCCCCGAACCCTATGACTGAATTAACCCAGATCGTGTACGCCGCATAGAAGAATTGCTCGAAGGGAAAGCGCGCGGGTCTAAGGAGGGGGTAGTGTCACGATTGTGTGACACATGACGTGACGAATGACGTGTATCGGAGAATACTCGGGAAGTTGACGGAAATTGACAGCTCATCCTTCTGACGTGGCTCTTGAATTACTAACAGAAAATAGTCCCGAAAACCATAGTATGTACGATATAAAAGCACGTAGTACACTGAGTAGGAACCTTGTCTTAGTTTCGTTTGTGAATCCAGCCAAAGTTACTCTATCTAAGAGTGCTAGCGCATCCCTCTCGTCTCTCAGCATTTTCCTGGCAGAGTTAGCACATCTCTGTCCATCGCTTTCATCATCCAACGCTATCAATCGTCCAACGAACTTCCCACCGAAGTTCTACCAACCAAACCCCGAACATCCCGGCTGGGACGTAACACAACAGGCTTGAATCGTCTCCTGTTCCTGGTCATATTTTGCTTTCTGTAGCGGTGTGTTCTTCTACTGGTTCCTCGTGGCTTGATTCCTCAGACGCCTGTTCCCTTGTCTGTTCTCCTTCACTCTCGCTTTCACTGTCTCCATCAAGTAGTCCCCAGTCTTCTCCGTGAAGCTCCCTTGAGTCAATGTCGCAGTGATAGTGTCTTCCAGTTGGTCTTGTTACGCTCCAGCGGGCGTACCTTCCGGAGTTCGGCACTCGACGGGAAACTTGGGGGTTCTTGCGGTATCACGGTGGCGACCAAGACTTCGGCGGTCTATCTTCCGGCCGGATTCTCGAGATCTTGGGATTTGCTGAGTTCTTCTAGGGTTTGGACAATACCGTAGGCGATAACGGCAAGGAGATGCGTAACGCGAGTGGCAAAGAAGAAGAGGAGAACGTGCTCAAGCAAAGGAGACAGGATCGGAGAGGGGACAACTATACAGGGGCTTCCTGTATCTGCTTCGGTCTACTTGTAGGCTGGTAGAATACAAGAAGTCAAGCTGAGGAATATCAGCGAGACTGGGGTGCTACTTATACACTTCCAAGGAGCTTTCAAGCTCAGCTTGGGGTCCGAAACCTAGTACGTATCGTCCAATCGTAAGTGAAACAACACGAGTCAGGGGCATACAGTCACAAGGTCAATAATGAGGCAAAGGTGAAACGGGGTCAGAAGTCCATCAATCAGTGGCTGAAACATACAACTCCTGGGCGCATCAAGCCACAGGCACAATCAGACAATCCATCAGAAACTAGGAACCATACAGTCCATGAGGCAGATCCAATCACGATCCAGGCACAAGCTCATCTGGATTCTTCTGGTGCGGGTCTAGGCCAGGTCACGTGCCAGGGTCACGTGACGGGCGCTTGACGTCTTCTTCGGTTATTCCCAAGGCGCTTGCCAGCCCGGGTCACGTTCGTAATGCAGGATGTTTCCGGGGTCGATACCTTCGCTTCTGGCGGCTGCAGCCCATTCGGCGCGGTACTGCTCGGCGGTGCTGCACGAGTCTGCACTGGTCGCGCGGGGTTCAGGGCGAAACGCAACAGGTCTAACGACGTCCCACCAGTTGTCTACAGGGTTCCACATAACTTCCGTCCAACAGAAGTTTGAATAGTTGAACTCAACTGGGCGGTATCTGATGGCATCTCCAGGGAAGTCAACAAAGTACCTGGTGTCTCCTCTATACTCTCTCCACCTTGCTGCACCTAGGAACCGTTGTGGTACTGATCTTTCTCCTCTTGTCTTGAGGCTGTAGGGTCGGAAGTTTCTCCACTGTTCTCTTGTAGTGAACACCACGTTTGGGGGGTCTTGGTCTTAATGTTATGCTACCACAGCTGTAGCGGTATGACTTAACGCTACGCCAAGCCAAGTGAAGGATTGTGAACTGCTGAGGGCGAGGACTCAAGCTTGGCGTGGAGATAAATCATGTGCTAGACTTACAGTCAATGTGGAGCGTGTGCACACTAAAGCACCTTTATGCAAGGGGCGAGTACGCTGTGTCACACAGTGGTAAGCTGAGTGGAGAACCAAGAGGACAAGTTAGATAGGCAGATAGTAAGGAAGTACAGATGAATGTGCACCTGAGTGGAGAACCAAGAGGACAAGTTGGTTCCACTCAGGACGCTACAGGCAAGCTTAAGTATCTACTGCAGCTGAGATTAAGTCGGAGCTTGAACACTGTTACTAAGTGTAAAGTAATCGACTATGACTAAAGAGCTGACGTGTCGTGTCTATTAATAGCCTTATCTTTAGTGCTGACTGATGCACTGTCATCAAGGCTGACTACGTATGACATGTCGCTGAGTAAAACCTAATACAGCGCGTAATACATGCCTAGTAAGCGTAATCTAGAGTGTACTAGAAGGTTCTATCCTTATCTACCAATCAAAATGTCTGTCCGTATATAGAATGTGATCATAAAGGGATGCCCTTCATATGGGCATACTTTCCCAAGGTCACGTGATCAAAAGTGCACGATATTTCATGTGACTAACTAAAGAACGTGATGGCAGGTCACGTGATCCACAAAAGGCAAAAATGAACGCGTCCGTGACAACAGCGTTAGTCTGACTTGGACTTGATTGTTACGCTCTGTAGGGCGCACTTCGGGAGATCGCACTCGACTGGTCTTCAGGGGTTCCTAACGACCTTGGTGTTGACCCGCTCTTGTTCTGTCGCTTGAGCTAGCGCTTGCTGCCGTTCTTGCTTGTTGATAATACGTCTGAAGCGGACAATCTGCAGGACTCGGATAGCAACAAAAAGGTAAAAGAAATGAATGACTTCGCTCATATACACTGAGCTGGCTCGCTCAATCAATCGGTCACGTGATGGAGAGTGGAGGGGAACACCGCTATGGCAGAGGGACTAACTCCGAGGTCTGCGTAGGGTACGGACGCCGCTGTGATGCTGGGCTAACTCTGAGGGCACGTAGGGCAAAGAGAAGAGGAGGTGGATTGAGAGCAGAGGGGAACTGGGGACTACTCGGACTAGGTTGTACGGAAGATACAAGAAGTCAAAGCTACCGTCTAAGGTCGCTTCTACGTGCTACTTATACTCGTGAGGGGAGCTATTGGAACTCAGCTGAAACCCTAATACAACGGTCCTAGGAATACTGCGGAAACTGCGGAACTGCAGAAAACACATGTCCAACGCCACTGATGGTGGCTGAAACATACAGTCCATGGGCGCATCAAGCCACAGGGACAAGGCACGGGAAAATCAGGACAAATACAGTAACAGATCACAAACCAGGCACAATCGATAACACACGTTCCAATCCAGGCACAAGCTCATCTGGACTCTTCTGGTGCAGTCTAGGCCAGGTCACGTGCCAGGGTCACGTGACGGGCAATGATGTCGTCCGGCGCTAATCTTCCGGACTTTGAGGTGGGTCTTGGGGAGTTACGAATCTTGATGACAGGATGGCTGCGCGTAAATGCAACGCGCGGTCTTGGTGGAACTTCCAGAGGCGTTCCCTAGCTTCGGCTTCTTCGGCCGCCATTGCATCGGCGTCTAGGGCATGTCGGGGGTTTGCGGGGTTCCAGGCGACGAATTGCACTGGAGACGAGTCACGTGGTGGTGTATCGGGGTGCATTGGAGGGTCGAATGTAACATTGATGGAGGACATTCACAACTTAGTGATTCTTGCAGTATTGTTTGTAAGTCCTTAGTATCCCTTGGGATACAACCAAGGCAATCCAGAAAGACTTAAGGGCAAAGACCAAAGCGACAAAGGCTTGGTGATGCAAAATGACAATGGCCTTAGACTTGAAGGTCAAGGAAACTAGAAGGCGAAGCACAAAGGCTCGAAGAGAGGAGAGTAGACGAGTGGTATTCTGAAGAAGACCAAGACAGCTTATCTTGGTCTTCACGATCCACTATTTATACATATAGAGGGGCAGCTTTAAAGCTCCCCTACAAGTCCAATATCCTATAGCATAAGTAGCTCGAACCCTACTACCACTGTACTAGTAACGAGTCATACTAGCAATCACATGCTAGTACGACGTATGCTGACTGATGACGAGTCCATGACTAATTCCTACTTACTACCATAGTCATAACCATATAGTAAGTGTCCACTTCCTTCGTATTGTAATCCTGAGTCCAAATTGCTTGCACCATGACAGCATGGTCCCATGGTTTGGAAAGGGGGAAGCGATGGGATTCTTCTTTGCTGAAGATTTTAACATGTCACTTGTATTCCTTGGGGATCGCTTTCTTTTCCATATACTGTTGAGCTTCGATGGCCAGTTCTGTTGATGTGGTGGCTCGGAGTCGGGTTGCTTCTAGGTCGCATTCTTGTCAAAGTTCTTCTTCTACACGTTGTTTGTCGGGCATTCCCAAGACTTTCTGGAGTACTAGCCGAGCAATTACAGGATCTATACAGGGTTTGGTGGGGTTTTTTTTTTTTTTTTTTGAATCAATTTATATCCCAGAGCAGTATGCGAATACAAAGCCGGTGCTACAGACTACTTGTTACTCTGTGCGGAAACCAAACCCTTGGTAAATCCCTCAACTTTATGAGTGCACCACTTCCTATATACAGATTAACAGTAAGGGCGAAACCTTGCAGACCTGCATGCGACACCTTAGGCTGTATTGGGAATTCAATGCAGTAAGGACGAGAGTAAGTAAGCAAGATCATCACGATAGCTATTTTATGGGGAGGAATGTAATGTCCAAATGTGGGCATATTGTCCAATTAAGGGTGGGGTGGGGTTCGGTAGTTAAGGTCCATAGGGATTTAAACCTACAGGCCGGTGCATGCCCTCCCAGAGGACACAGGGTAAGTTTGGATGGAATTGGAGAACTGGGTGTGGGGTGGGTTAGGGTTGTTGGGGGTCGTGGGATGCCAGTGGTGCGCCAGCAGAGCCTGGGGTGTGTTGGCCAGAAGAGGGCTGGTTGGGGTTCAAGTGGTTTGTTTCATGGGTTGTGGGTGGCAGTATGGACGGACCGTCAAGATCTGAGTTGGCGTGACCAAGTCACAGGGGTTGAGTAATGACAGCCCCTGTCAGGAATATTGCCTGAGCGAGGATTGAACCCGAGGGCTCACCCCAAGCTCTCCTGAGCAGGGTGAGGGGCGGCAGCAAAGCCTGGTGCACCATCCACCCCTGGGGTTTGGTGGGGTTGATGGTTCGAAGTACGACAGGGTACTCAGCTTCTTCGTTTAGTGTGGCAGATGCCCAGTGGATATCCAGCTGGAATGTAGCAAGCCAGGGATATCCTAGTATAATATCTTCTCCTCCTACATTGGTGATGAGGAATTTTATATCTTTCTTGATGCCCTTGGTTTCAACTTCGAGATCTACGCAGTGAGTTATTTTCCCTCCTTTGTTGTGCATACTGTCAATGTTTCAAATCTTCCGATGATGGTCTAGTTCTTTGAGGCCTAGCCTCATTTGTCTTGCGAAATCTGGATGGATAAAGTTGTTAGTGGCTCCTGAATCCACTAATGCTTGTTTGTCGGCCATGGCATAACTTGCACGCAGTGAAACTGGGACATGCATAGATTGATAGCGCGTTATGAACACAGAGTTACAGTGTAATGCCCTCACCCAGGCCGTCGGGTTCAGGCACTTTGAAAATCCTCCTGACTCATCAGGTCCCTCATCACCAGCGCCTTTGCCTCCTCATCCAGTGATCAGTGTAACGCTACCACGGCGTTAGTCCGACTTGGACTCGTATAGTGACATTCACGACTTAGCAGGTTCGAAGGATCGTCCGAGAGTTTCGGTGATTCCGTAGAATACAACTAAGGCGATCCACAGTATTCGCCTGACCAGTACTAAGGCAACTCCGAGCTGATGTCTTGAAAGTGCCAGTGTCCTAGACACGAAGGTCAGGAATACAAAGTGCTTGAAGGACGAAGGTGCAAAGGCCTTTAGAAAGACGAGTTGGAAGAGTGGTATTTAGAAGAAGACCAAGATGTCGTATCTTGGTCTTCACGGTCCACTATTTATACATATTACAGGGGCCACTTTAAAGCTCCCCTTTAACGAAATGTCCACTAGCGTAAGTAGCTCGAACCCTACTATCACTATCCTAGGAATGAGTCATACTAGCTATCACATGCTAGTACTCCTCGTGCTGACTGATCGTGAAGTCCATGACTAATATCTACTTACTACCATAGTCATAACCATGTAGTAAGCGTCTGTCTGCGTCTCTCTTTTGTACCGTGACATCACCCCCTTTTCAAGTGCGGCGCCCACGCCGCCTATGATCTCCACTTCTGCCCATCCATCCCGACTGCACCTCCTCCACTCGATCCAGCGTGTTGGCCATCTCGAGACGAAACTTGCTACGCGCAAGCTCACCCTTGATGCCTCCCAACGCGGTGGCCAGCTGATGGAGCCATTGCTCCATGCGCTCGGCCTCATACGCGTAGGACTGGTAACGATGGACCTCGGCTCGAAGACTCGCGTCATGCAGCTCCTCGAGGGCGCGATCGAAGCGGGGGCGGTCGTGATATCCGCCGGCGAAGACCATCAGGTCCTCTTGAGGGTAGTGGGGCTTACCTCGTGCCCTAACCTGTGGCTCGGCATACAGCGGCTTGGAGTACACCTTCTCACTGTCCTCCACCAATCCCAACACCAACGGGTCCGCATTCATGATGACCTGGATGTAGGCGGCCTGTTGGGTGCGCCCTTGTCCGTCGGTGATGGGGTAGTGAACGAAGTTCTCCCCTCGGTTGTACTTGTAACCGTGGGGAGGGGGCCCTAAGGCGCGATGTTGGAGTCAGAGTAATGGGAAGAGGGGAGGAGCGTCAGCTCAGACTCCTCCTCGGTAGAGTGGGTGTCCGGTGGTGTCGCACGCATAGGGGGTTTCGCGGGGGTCGTCAGTATCAGTGGTGGGGACGATGAGCGGGTGCTCATCTGGGTAATAGTCCTGGAGGCTGCCTCGCGCCTGCTCCAGTATCATTTCATCCGCTCTACTGCTCCTTGCTTCTGTCGCTCCATCATCTCCGACCGCCGTTCAGTCGCCCTCCGAAGTTGCTCCCTCCTCCAGTCCTCCGTCACTTGCCACCACTTCTCCTCCCGCTTCCATTCTTGCCATCGTAATGTCGCCGGCGACAGGTTCCTCGACCCATTGCTCCACTCGGACTGGGAGAGGTTGAGATGGGGAGTCCTTGTCGTCGCAGAGAGCTGCACGAAGCCTATCAACTTCGGGCGTCGTGAGGGGGACCGTGTTGAGTCTTTGCCCGTCTTCAGTGACGAGCCACCAGCTGGCAACGTTGCTGGTGTTGGGGGTGTGCTCGGCGGGGATGAGGCTTTGCAGAGCCGTGATGAGCTCTTGACTGGTGAGGGGGCCCGTGTTTGAGGCAACATGAGCGATGGCATCGGCGGCAGAGGGAACGGACATTGTTGCGAGTATGGAAGAGAAGAAGCCAGAGTGGTTGATGGGAGAGGATGGTGAGGGCTTGGACGACATCTTTCTGGCTTTTAAGTCTCGTGTCGTGCGGGGATTTAATTGTTGGTACTCAGCTAGTGCTTCGTCCACAAATACGTCATCCTTATTGACCCACTGATTCTCTGAGTCGGGGTACCCCTTCCATTTGATCAGGTACTGAAGGCGCTTACCCCTGCCGAAGTGCCGATGGTCTAGTATCTTCTCAACCTCGTATTCTTCTTCGTTATCTACCAAATCTGGAGGTGGGCGCTGAAAATTTTCTCCGTGCATCAGCGTTTCGCGATAGGGCTTGAGAAGATCGATGTGAAACACGGGGTGTATGCTCCATTGTGTGGGAAGCTCTAATTGATAATTGACCGGCGATAAGACTCGTGTGATTTCGAAAGGTCCAGTGCCGTCGTGCCGCCAACTTGGGCAGTGGGTTGATTGGTCCTCAGATGTCGTCCCTCCAGCCATACGTAGTCCCCTATCTGGAACCGGGGAGTGTCTCGGTGTTTGATCCACATGGACTGTGCCTTTTTGATAAGGTCACGAGCTTCTCTTTCGGGCTTCTCGGAACTGCTTGAGTCTCGTGGTGATCTGCGGAATGGGGGATGGCTTATTGAGCCAATCAGCGTGCGGGTCATATCCCATGAGGAGCGAGAACGGAGACTTCCTTGTTGCCTCGTGGGGCCAATTGTTATGCGCGAATTCCGCTACAGGTAGGAAGTCCGCCCAGTTATCTTGGCACTCGTTGGTCCAGAATCGGAGATATTGTTCCAGCCACTGATTGGTCCTCTCCGATTGTCCATCCGTTTGAGGGTGATAGGCCGTCGAGATGTTTTGTTGTATTCCCAGGACTCGGCACATAGTCTCCTGGTGAACTTTGACGCAAAACGGGGGTCTCGATCGCTGATAATCTTAGATGGCAGTCCTGAACCGTTTGAAGACATGAGTGGCGTAGAGTCCAGCGGTTTCTTCCGCCGTTATCTCCTCGTTACAGGGAATGAACACCGAGGCCTTGCTGCAGTCATGATCTGTTACTGGTGAGGATAGTAGTCGTACCCTTGCGATGTGGGGAGTTTCGTGATAAAGTCGAGGGCGATGGTTTCGAATGGGAGTGCATCTTCCTTGGGCGTGATAGGTACCAAAGGGGCTTTCGTGGGTCGTGTGTTGACCTTGTGTCTCTGGCATTCGGCGCAGCCTTGTACATAGTTTCGAATGTCCAGTCTCAATTCTGGCCACCAGTATCTTCGCTCTACTAGTCTCGTGGTTCGCATGTGATTCCGGGGTGCCATGTACCGGTGGGTCATGGTGTGTGCAGCGATGAGTTTTCGTTTTTCGTTCAAGTGAACTGGTGATTACGTACTTCCCTTGTCGATACCATGCTCCGTCAACGAATTTTAACTGGTGGGGGTCTATCCCAGTAGCGTAGTGTTATTTCCGTTTGAGGAGGGTCTTGTGTCGCTTGTACCGTAGGTTGCTCTTGCAAATATATCTTCTGGTAGTACCACTACGATTTTCGTTGTCTTGTTCTCCTTGATTATAGTCTGGTCTTCAGGATAGCACAGTCGGCTTCGGCCGTTGTTTTTTCCTGGTATGTGGTGAATCTCGAAGTTGTATTCCATTAGTTCGAGTACTTCCCTAGCTACCCTGCGGCTTATCTTTTGTGGGAGTTTCCAATATTGGAGGTTCATGTGGTCGGAGTGTATTTTGATTTTGTGCGGTGATCCTGGCCAGTAGTGGTCTCCAGTGTCTGAGTGCTTTGACGATGGCGAGGAGTTCCAGGTCGTAGATGTCGTAATTTCTTTCTGCTTCATTCAGAGTGGCTGAGTAGTATCCTAGAGGGTGTTTCTTGCCAGTCCTCCTTCCTCTGGAGTAGTACTGCTCCAGTTGCATATCCCGACACATCTACTTCCAGTTCGAATGGGTCGTCTAGTTTCGGGTGGGCCAGTACTGGTTCTTCCGTTACTAGGGCTTTGAGTTTCTCAAAGGCCTTGTTTTCTTCGTCTGTCCATCTCCATTCTGTGTCCTTTCTCGTAAGTTTGTTGAGGGGTTTGGCGTGCGTGGCGAAGCCGCGAATGAAGAGTCGGTAAAAATTGCAGAAGCCTAGGAATGAGCGTACGTCACGGACCTTGGTTGGCGTCAGCCAGTCTTTGATGCCTGAAATTTTTACTGGGTCCATACGTGTTACCCCCTTTTCAAGGATTACCCCCAGGTAATCCATTCCGGCTTGTTGAAGAGGCACTTTTCAAGTTTGAAGTAGAGGTCGTGATCCATTGCGACCTGTAATACATCTCTTACAGCCTCTTCGTGTTCTTCTTGTCTCGCCTGGGTCCCTTGTGGCTATACCAATATCGTCCATATAGACTCGTATGATGGTTCCTTTTTGTTCGTGTTTGGCGATAGTGTCTCGGTATATGGTGTTCATCATTGTTTGGAAGGTCGCCGGTGAGTTGGTAAGTCCGAAGTACATGACCGTGGGTTCGAAGAGTCCGTACCGTGTTTTGAATGCAGCCTTGTGTTCGTCTCCTTCTCGTATCCTTACATTGTTGTACCCCCATCGGACGTCCAGCTTGGTGTAGGTGTGTGCTCGACTAAGGTCCGTGATGAGGTCGGAGATAAGAGGGAGAGGGTATTGGTTGCAGATGGTGACTGCGTTGATCTTTCTATAATCCTGTACTGGTCGTAGTTTTCCATCCTTTTTCTTGATGAAGAAAAAGGATGACACGTAGGGGGATTTGGATGGACGTATATATCCCTTCTTTAGTTGTTCGTCCAGGAATTCCTTGAGTTTGCCGTCTTCTTCTTGGGTCATGGGGTAGACCTTGCAGTCTATCGCTGATGGCGTGCCTTCCTTAAATTCGATTGCGTGATCCCATGGTCGTGATGGAGGGAACCGATTGGATGCTTCTTCGTTGAAGATCTTTGCAAACTGCTGATAAGCCGAGGGAAGTTCTACTTTGTCATGAAACTGCTTAGCTTCGATGGCTAATTCCGTCACAGTGGTGCGTAGGTGACTTTCCTCTTCTAGTTCAGCTTCGATGTCTTCCTTTTCTTCTTCGGTGACGATAGTTCCTATGATGTGACTTTCTTTGTTAGGGTTGATCGACCGGATTACTACGGGGAGCATCTTTTCATGTATAGTTGCATATCTCCAGTTGATCGTGGGTTCGTATGTTGCCAACCAGGGGTATCTGAGGACTAGGTCCTCGTTTCCAAGGTCTGTGACTAAGAAGCGCATTTTCTGCCTTCGTTGATTAGTTTGAACATCGAGGTCTACAAAGTGGGTTATACTGCCCGCTTTGTTTTCCGTATTGTCTATATTCCATATTTTCTTTGGATGTTCCAATGTTTGTAGTCCGAGACCCATTCTTTTCGCGAACAAGGGTTGTATGAAGTTATCCGTTGCCCCTGAGTCTACCAGTGTTTTAATGTCGGCCATAGCGTAACTTGTGCGAATCGAGACTGGAATTCGAAGAGATCGATAGCGAGTCATGATTACAGAGTTACAATTGACTGCCCTCACCCAGGCCGATGGGTTCAGGCGTTCTGAAAACCCTCCTTTCCCCACATTTCTTGGAGGATGAGGTCCTTTACATCATCGGTTTCCCCTGCCACTCCAGCTAACCAGTCCTTCGCTCTTTGTTGTGGTGGTGCCGTGTTGGCGGCTCGGATCTGTGCCGGAGGCTCTTCCTGTGTATAATAGTCGGTTTCGGTCATTCGGCTGGTAGTTGCTCTTTTGCGCGGCTGTGGGCAGTTTCGTGAGAAGTGCCCGGTTTGGTTACAGTTGTAGCAGACGACTGTCCTCATGTCTTGGGGTGGAGGTCCCCCTCGTCCGTATCCGCCTTGTTGCAGCCTCGGAATGAATGGTCTATTGGCGTCTCCTACTTCTGCCACTCTTGCGCGCGTTCTGTCTGCCGAGGTGTCCATTGCGTTTGGGTCGTATCGAAGTGGTGGTGGCCCTCGTGGTGGTCCCCAGTTGGGAGGTTGTGGCCTCCAGCGGGGTTGCGTGGATGATGGAGGCGTCTTGCTTTTGAAGTTGTCGAGTCGTGCCTTCATGTGGATGTATTGTTTTTGTCGGCGTAAGGCGCACCTCTTCCAATCTTCGAAGGTGTGTGGTTTGTCCAACTCGTATACTTTCATGAACAACGCTCGGGGTAGTCCCGCCATGAATTGATCGATGGTTTGTCGGTTGTTTAAGTTGTAATGAGCTTTTCTTGCCAGTCGTTCGAACTGGACTACATACGCGTCGATGTCTTCCCCCGTCATTTTAATTCCCTTTTGGAGCTCGGCCTGAGCCTGCTCTTCTTCCAGGATGTTGGAGAATCGTTTGGCGAATTCCGTGGCAATGTGGTTCCAAAGGGTTTGAGAGTACTGGCTTACTCCTCTTCGTACTTCTTGGTTTAGCCATTCGAGCATAGTTAGTGTCCATTCGCTGACGTTGACTCCCTTGACGTATCCTAGAAATAGGAGTGATCTCCAATATTCATTTTGCATGATGGGGGCGTCCAGGTTCATCCCCCAGTAGACGTGCCATTGTGTTAGGAAGGCTTCGTATTTAGTGCGGTCCCCATCGTACACGGTTGGAGGTTCACCTGATAATCTGTCCGATCCATGTCCTCCGCCTCCTCCTGGTCCAGGAGGGGGTCCTCCTCCTCCTTCTGGCGGTCCTGGTGGTCCTTCTCCTCCGGGTGGTCGTCCTCCCCCAGGAAATCCTCCCCTGTGGGTCCTTGTCCTGGAAACCCTCCTGGTAGTCCGCCAGGGGGTGGGGGTGGTCCTGTCGGTGGGTCTGGTTGATCCGGGCCTATTGCTCTGAATAGTGCTGCGTCGTCTGCAGTCATTCGATGGCCCGTGGAGGGGTTTATGGGGTTGAGGATGGCTTCTGCTTCCTCTCTGATGCGTCACACTTCTTCTATAGCGCGGACTTCTGTAACTGTGGCCATCGGACTTCTGATATGAATTTCTTCTGGTACCGTGATATGCAATGACTCAGCTATATGGGCTAATAGGCTTGAGTCATCTCCTGTTCCTGGTCGTATCTCGCTTTCTGTAGCGGTGTGTTCTTCTATCGGTTCTTCGTTGCTTGACTCGGAGGGTGCTTGTTCCCTTGGTTGTTCTTCTTCGCCTTTGCTGCTGCTGTCTCCGTCAAGCGACCCCCAGTTGTCTCCATGAAGTTCCCTTGAGTCGATATCGCAGCGATAATGTCTTCCTGCTGGTCTGACGACGTCCCACCGATTGTCTATTGGATTCCACGTAATCTCCATCCAGCAGAAGTTGGAGTAGTTGAACTCAACTGGTCAATATCTGATGGCTTCCCCTGGAAGTCGACGAAGTATCCAGTATCTCCTCTGTACTCTCTCCACCTTGCTGCGCCTAAGAATCTTCGCGGGTACTGATCTTTCTCCTCTGTTTCGAGGTTGTAGGGTCTAAAGTTTCTCCACTGATCTCTTGTGGTGAACACCACAGTTGGGATATCTTGGTCCTTAAGGTAACGCTACCCGGCGTTAGTCCGACTTGACTCGTATAGTGACATTCACGACTTAGCAGGTTGAAGGATCGTCCGAGAGTTTCGGTGATTCCATAGAATACGACTAAGGCGATCCACAGTATTCGCCCGACCAGTACTAAGGCAACTCCAAGCTGATGTCTTGAAAGTGCCAGTGTCCTAGACACGAAGGTCAGGAATACAAAGTGCTTGAAGGACGAAGGCGCAAAGGCCTTTAGAAAGACGAGTTGGAAGAGTGGTATTTAGAAGAAGACCAAGATGTCGTATCTTGGTCTTCACGGTCCACTATTTATACATATTACAGGGGCCTTTA